>WYDI02028187.1:9519-31734 GCA_009867235.2 Psittacus erithacus | reverse complement strand
AGTGGAAGGTGTCCCTGCCTGTGGCAGGGGTTGGAACTGGGTGAGCTTTAAGGTCCCTTCCAACACAAACCAGGCTGGGATTCTATGACCTCCAAATATGTGGCATTAATACACTTTAATAATACACTTAGGTATGGTACCAAGCTGGTCACAAATACTGGAGGTCAGAAATACAAACCCCAAAAAGAGGGCAGAGCAACGCCAAGAAAGGCATTCCCCAGCAATCAAGGAGCAGGCATGTATAAAATGTACTGCGCAGGACACTGGACCAATGTGGATTTACACAAGTAGGAGACCAAGAAAGAAGCAGCAGCACTTAGCAGTAACAGCAGGGATATTTTAGCTACTGCAATACCACTCCCACCTTCTAAGTAGGGGATACTAACAGTGGAGGTGCTTCTGCTTTAGCACTGTACTATCAAAATGGAAAAAGACAGTTAAACATGTTGTATGACCCAAAATTAAGGTTTCTTCCCCTCTTTCAGAAAACAATACGTATTTTCCCACAATAATCCTGCAAGAACAACTTGTTGAATTTGCTGCAATGCTTTCAGCAGGTTCCCTGCCCTTGCAGCAGTCACTGCATGTTGCAGTGGCAAAATGAGGTCGATAAAAATGATCTGTAACTCGAATAAGAACTTTCCTTTCCTAGCCAGTCACTGCCTGCACACTGATTTTGGGAGTCTCGATCAGAAACTTTAAAAAGCACGCAGTAACATTTATCACCACTCTAGGACATAATCTCTATAAGCAGAGTACACAAAAAACATAGCAATTTTACTTGAGAGAAAAGGCCTTGTTCTAGATCACAGTGATGTTAACTATGGACAAAGACTATAACGAGATCCTGGTGTGACATTAAGACAGCTGTTACCTACTAACATTTTAATATATTCTTATAATTCAAGAATCAAAGTATCTAATGTTACACACAAGCTTACCAACAGATGGAGTGTATCCCACCCAGCACAGCAGAGAAGGAAGCAAGATCTGATTAAGAACCTGGGTCTGGCTAACGTTTTTGAACACTTTTTGCAGCATCTCTATAGGTCAGATTAGGCATTATTCTTACCACTGCACAAGTACCATAAACTTGAATGATTTATTGGTTATGAAATGAAAGCAAGATGCTGGTTAACCCAGATGAGATTTTCACCTGAAGTTCCAAGGAATATAAGATGACTTTTGCATTCAAGGTCTGAGCTCTCTTCACAGAAAGGAGTCACCTTCTCTGGGCTGAAGTCCTGCAGGGCAGCAGGTATGGGTGAAACAAAATTCTCCAGTAATACTTTTACGTGTCCCACATGATTAATACCTTATGACAGGGGTCAACAGTGCAGATTTCACTGATTTCCAGGTCGTGCAGTGACATGAGGAGCTCTGCCCGTAGTGTGCAGTAATGAATATTCCTTGTGCGGAGGAACAGGGTTCTCAGAAACTGCAACACCATGTCATAGAGCTTCACGTTCTTCCCAATCATCTGAGTCAGCTTCTGAACCACCTAAAAAAGGCAGAAAAAACGTGCACTCAGTACCAAGAGAAGCTGTTATTTCACACACACACACAATGTGGATTCATTTTTTTATCTGATTTATCGAGATTGAACCAACTGCATTGACAGTTCCTGGAAAGGAACTATTTATACCAAGATTTCCAAGAGCATTTGTTTAGGAGATGTTCACCAACTCTTTCATAGCCATAATGAAATAGAGAATGACCAGAAAAGGTTCTCTTGCCAAAGGAAATTGAAGCATTTGTAGAATAAGGTGCTCAGCTATGTGAAAGAAGCAGTTCCTGTTATTGATGAATCACAGAAACAGCTGATCTCTTCTTTGAGCAGATCCAACTCACACTCTTGGAAAACTACTCACTGGTTTTATTTGCTAGAGTTTCCATAGCAATTATTGGGATGAATCAGCTCATGGAAGAGTGACAATCACCAGAGCTACAAGTACAGAGCAGCAATCCCCTGCCCTTCTTGTGACTGAGTGTTGGATCAGCTCAGCCACCTCCTGTAATCCCATTCAAAGAGCAACCTCTCTGAATGCCAGCTTAGCTTCAACTTGCCAGGTCCCTTTTTTGTGCAAATAATAACTAAAGCTTTTGTTGGCATATGTCCTCAAGAAAAGCAATCTGACATACTCAAACTGATTTGATAGAGATCCTCAGCCTTCAAAACAGCTGAGGTGTATTAAAGCCACACTGAGCAATAAAGGAAATTTGGCCTTGCCTTTTTTTTACAGCACATAAACACCTCAGAACATTAACGAGTTATTGCTGAGCACTGAGTAACTAGTAAAGTAATTCCTGCACCTTTCATCAAGAGATGTAGGAAGAATCAGCTTTGTACTTCTGGCAAACACTTTTTCTCGTTAAACAGCCTCAGTAGCAAAGTCGGGTGGGTGAAATGGACACTGTTATTTGCTGAGGTGGACTGAAAGCTGATGAATTCCACTCACAAGCCTGTTGACAGAGATTTCCTTGTCCTTACCTCTCCCTGACGCCTTGTTTTGGGAGATGGACTGAAGAAATTGTGCAAGACAGAAATGTCACTGCTGAAGAGAACATTTTCCTTCTCCAGGATGTATTGCTTCAGCAGTGGAGAAACCTCATCACCAAACAGAGCCTGGTTGTCCTGCCAAATCTGGCGCTTCACCTCCACTGCACATGCTTTATACAAGTCCTTATCAGCCATTACTAACTTCAGCTTCTTCTCAGGGACCTGCAATCAACAGAGCAGTTACCAAGTGCAGAGCAGCTCACCTGCCTGACTATGCAAGGAGTAAGGAACTGACTGCAGAGGACATCTAAATCATAACCTGGTAATTTGCACAATGCGATTTAACACCAGGCAGCGTGAGACTCATCTTTTGCTTCACCTGCTCCTTCATGATGGTCCTCACACTTAACTTCTTCAACAACAAAGTGAAACCCCAAGCTTTTCTTTATTTCTTTCAAAGAGGACCAAAGGCTTCCTCTAAACCTCTGATGCTGACATCTGGGATGATGTTTCAGTAACTTACAAAAGTTCTAGCAGCAGTTTTGAAGCCATTACCTTAAGTACAATATGATGCTCTTAATAAGGCTACTCCTAGAGATTTTATTCATAGATCTGAATGTCACTCCTGTCTACCTCTAGTTGTGGTTTTCAGATCTTATTTTCAACTTGTCATTAAATCAGCTGTGGAAAACCTCACCTGCCAGTGAGCTTGACAACTTTTAGGAAGCTGCATATATTGAATAAAACAGGGAAATAGCCTCATCTAACTATGAAAATGTAAAATGCTTTTTGAATTACTCTAAGTTATTACCAGATACAAGAATGCAGTGACTCTTCAGTCAGTTCCTAACACTGAATGACAAACTCGCATTTGTCTGCAGATGGAGCACGCAGCCCATCCAACAGCACAGCTAAGAGAAACTGCATAACAGAGATGGCTTTACCTTGGGCAAGTGCTTCATGACACACATTACCACAGGCTGGATGGAAGGCATCTTGACCAGGGAAAAGCTCTTCTCTAGGAGATCTTCCAGCTTTTTGTATCTGAAAACACATAAGAGCAAGAGACTAAGTACCACATAACAGTTCAAAGCCACCAGAACTTGATTCCCGAGGAACCCAGCCCTTGCAGAAGTCACTCATCCACTCTAACTCGAGACTTCCCAGCTCACTCCAACCAACCAGCAAGACTTAACAAACCTCTCCTCGACTTTTCCTTCCAAGGCGATGGCAGAGACCCTCTCCAGCAGCTTCTCCCTCAGCTCATCGAAAACCGACTGGTGGAACTCCAGCCGCGGGGTGCCGTGCAGGTCCAGGAAGGGCAGCGCCGACTGCAGCGAGGGCAGCAGGACCCCATTCTCTGTCTGCCAACACAAACACCATGAGAAAGGCCAAACCCTCACAGAGCAGAGCCCTCCTCGGGCCCTTCCGCTCCCCCACCACCCCGCACCGCCGGCCCCGCCGCCTGGACATCTTGTCCCACCCTACCTGGAACTGCTCGATGGCCTTCAGCGGCTCCGTGCAGTTGGTGAGCGTCTCCTTCAGGTCCTCGCCGTTGGCCACCCCCAGCTCCTGCAGCCCCGCGTACATGGCGGCCGCCGAGCCCACCGGGCCCGCTCCCTCAGCGCCGCGCTCCGACCCACAGCGGCTCCCCCGGCGGAGCGCGGTCCGGCGCTGCGCCCCGCCCCGCGGAACCCGCTCCCACACACAAAGGTTCCGCCACACAAAGGCTCCGCCGCCGCTGCAGCGGGGTACCCGGGCTGCCCGCACCCCCGCCGGCACAGGGGAGCCCCAGCGCACGCTGCTCCGGCAGCAGCTTTAGAGCGGCGCGGTCGGGGTTTCAGCTGGGAGAGGGGAATCCCTTCCTGCGGGGCAGCCGCAGCTTCTCTCTGATCCCGGGCAGACAGCGATGGAAAGGGGAAATGGAACCAAAACCAGCCTCATAAAGGAGAAGTGGCCTTTTCCCGTTCATGGTTTGAGATTTACAGGCTCGTACACTCGGGACAGCTGGTACCCAGTGAGGAAACAAATCTTAATGTGTCCTTCACAAGGGCTGCAGCCAGGCGCCAGGGTTGTGTTAAGCTGCATCAAACCATTGCAGAAACCCCTCTGGCATCTTCCCATCAAATCTAGCGGCAAATCAATAGTGGCAACTAATACCTAGGCAAATCTAATGGATTTAGAGCTTCCCCCCACACCCAAACCATTTGAAGGTTGGGCTGCTTTTGACAGACCCCTGTGAACCTGGATATCCAAGCAGAACAGATGCTCTCCACTATTCCCAGCCATGAGCTGCTGCAATGCCCTTCAGTCCCATGTTTCCCTTCTCTGTGTCCCAGCTGTCAAAGCAGCCCCTGCACGATTTAAGGTGCATGGGGGTGGGTTCTGTGGGAGTAAAGCGGGACTGGCCAGAACACAGCAGCATCTGGCAGCTCCTCAGTGGCTGCTGAACATCCTTTGGTTGTGATGATATATCATGATATTGGTATAAACTATCGTGAGCAGCCCATGGGCATGAGCGATCAGCCAAGAGCTCCACACAACCCATGTGCAGCATTCCTTTGAGGCAGGAGGACACCTGGGGCACCATTTCATTTGCAAGACTGCAGCAAGATGAGCAGCTGCACAAATCCTTCCCACCACAGCACTTGAAAGCCTGCCTGTCCTCATGGGCAAATGGGAAAGCAGGAGCATGAGGACTGTCAGCACTCTGGAGATTTAATCCCAGTGCCCTTTGCAAAGCAGAGCATTGTCAGCGCAAGTGCAGGGAAAACGAAGAATCCCAGCCTGGTTTGTGTTGGAAGGGACCTTAAAGTTCCTCCAGCTCCAACCTCTGCCATGGGCAGGGACACCTTCCACTAGAGCAGCTTGCTCCAAGCCCCTGTGTCCAACCTGGCCTTGAACACTGCCATGCATGGGGCAGCCACAGCTTCTCTGGGCACCCTGTGCCAGCGCCTCAGCATCCTCATCATCAAAAAAGTCTTCCTTATGTGCAATCTAAACCTCTCCTCTTTTAGTTTAAGAGCATTCCTCCTTGTCCTGTCGCATTTGTAGATGCATTCTAGTTGCTGACCAGCAAAATCAGAACTGGAGTCTAAAGTCTGCAGGAAGAGGAAGGAATTCTGGCACTTTTCTTAAAACAACTCTAAGATGGAGAAGTGCATCTCCAAATACTGCTGCAAGGCCAATAAGGTGCTCTGCAAACAGAGGCCTGGCTGGTGAACTCCTCTGGTGGGGACGAGATAGCCTTGCCAATAAATGGCCCAGCTCACACACACAAAAGCTTTTCTTTGAGGAGCTGCACTTTTATTCCTAGACCCAGTCCCTGGGAACCAGATGGGGACAGGCTGAAAGGAGCCCATCTCCTGGGAACACACATTTTTCTTCTGGAATTCTGGTTCTGGGGACATGTCTTTGCAGCACCAGAAAGGAGAAAGCAGGCACATACTTTGTAAAGTCTGGGGGTTGGTTACCTTTCATGGATAGGCTGTGGAAAGGGTGTACACAAGTGCTGACATTGACCTTCTGGGTGCAAAAGATCCAAGCATCTCCCCCTGTCTCCTACCCACAGCAAAGGCCAAACCAGCCTGAGTGTCCTGTAGGTATAAACCCAAATGTGCAGGTTCCTGTCCCAAGTGCCACCTGATATGAGGCAGGAGCAGCCTGCAGGAACTGTGCTCTGCCCCAACCTGGGGCACACATGCTTGCGGAGAAGCACCCCAGGTTCACCCTGGAGCCCTCAGATCTAAATAAACCCAGCATAAGGAGTTTCCCCACTTCTAATTTTGACAGCTAGCACTGCCAGGAGCAGAATACCAAACACATGAGTTCTACCTGCTGCCTGCTCATCACACAGCTGAGTTAACCCCACAGGTCTGTTTACCTAAACCCCACCGCCTGGGGCAGTTTCGAGGTTGCACTGATGCCTTTGCACTGGAACAGGCACCAAGCCATCATTGTATTTACTGCGTGGAGGGATGGAAGGAGAACTGCTTGAGTCATTGCTCCCTGTGGTCCCTGTGGCTTGGGGCTGGGCTGAACCAAGAGCCTGGCCCCAGCTCCGCCTTTCTCCTCTTTTAAAGGTTGTGGAAGCTGCCACTGTAGTTCACTGCTCCACTGCTTCCTCTTGTGTTTCTCTGTAAGGAGAAAGCGCTTCATGTCTTGGCGTGAACTGCTTCCCCCCTGGCTGGTGATCGTGGCGGGACTGACAGGCATCGTGCTGCTCTGTGTCTCCACTAAAGATGTGCCTGTCACCTCTCTCAGAACCAAGGTAAGAGCATCCACCTAAGGGGGGGCCAAGCTGGGGTCAGGTGGGACAATAAGCAGACGACCTTCCCCTTGCCTATGGGGCTGCTTCTTAGAGAGAACCTGCTGTTTCCTTGTGCAAGCCAGGCATTTAAACTGGTGTGTTTTGTTGCTTTTCACATTCATTGCACTACTGAGTTATTTACTAGCCTGAAACAAACTGAAGAGGGGAATAGAATAAGACCATGAGGACAGGTTGGCATACTTTAACATGCTGTAGCTTTTCAAAGTGAAAAAACAAACCAACCCCTTTGGCTGGACTGGAAAATACAGGCTGGATGTGGTCCATGGGTCAGCAGAGAGGCTCGCCACAGGCTGGGGAGTGGTAGCTCATGTCAGAAGCTACCCCAAGAGTCCAGAGGTGTTAGGGGAGGGAAAGAGCTAGGTCCCTTTTCAAAGCTGGTAGGAATCTGGGCCTGAACTGCTGCTTCTCTATTAAATATATATATCTTCCATGCCTTCTCTTCTGTTCTCACTTGATTTTAATCAAAGAGCCAACCTGTTCTATGTGGTGACCAGGGGGTTAACGCCCATCCGCTCTGCCTCTTGATGCACCCACTGCTGAGGTGGGAGCAGTGGCACGCTATGGTTGAATCAAACAGAAGTAGGTTAACCTGTGTGCTTAGTGACACTACCCCTCCTCCACGCTCCTCTCTGGGACAAAACTGGATTTAAAACAAAACCCCTCAAACCCTTATTGCTGCATGCTCTGTCCTTCCCTGGTGCTGAGCTGGGGCAGAAGCACCGTGATCCTTCCTTCTCCCTTGTGCTCCCAGCAGCCTCTCCTTTTGTGAAGGAGGAAGAACCTCAGGTTCCTCTGCCACCACCCATTCCTTCCTCTTCTGCAGCAGCCGACGTATCCCTGTGAGCAATAGGAGCTGTCACTCATGTGGGCAGATGCCAGCAGGCTCAGGCAGGGAGATCCATCCTCCTTCCATATTTCTGCTCCAGCTCCATTCCCAGGCACTGTGTCTGCTGCAGCTTGGACTCCCAGGAGGACAGAGGCAGTCAGCTTGGCTCCGAGGCTGCAGCCAGGCTCTATCTTGTGCTAAAACCCTTCTGATGGTGTCAATATCAAACCTCTCAGGAGGTTTCTCCTCCCACTCAGTCACAGCTACAACTATTGCTGTGCAAGATAACAGCTTAGACTATGTACCACCCAGATCTCATGAGTTTCTTCTCCATCTGTGTAAATATCCCAGTTTGTGCTCATAGAATAGTGGGGGGAGAGAAGGAGACCCTAGGATAGCACTAGGGCTATTTTGAGTTTAAGGACATCCATAACAGCCACAGAGCTGCACTGCAGGGTACACCAGTGGCCTCTCACTTCCCAACCCTCATATATAAGCTGCAGCTCAGCAAAGCTTGGTCAGCCGCAAACAGCCCAGATGCTGGGCTGCAAAGAGACTAAGCAAGCCCTTGTCCTCCCTGCTAGGTAACAGGACGAGTGTCAGTGGACAAGGTGTTGAGAGATCCCATGCTCGCTGCTGCTGTTTCAACCAAGATGTTATCTTGGTCTCAGTGGGGCTGCTGCACTGGGCAGTGTATGTGCTGGATGGCCCCAATGTGTTGCAGCTCCTGTCTGTGTCATACCATCTCCACAGAGTGGCATGAGGGAGATGTGGGATTCAGGTTCCTCAGAAGTAGGAGCAAGCCACAGCCCTCTGACTCCTGCACAAAAGCTGTAGCAAACCAATGTAGCAGCAGCCTGAGTCCCAGAATCAATCAAAAGCCTGGATACTGCCATCTCCCACTGGTTTAGGACCTGTTTTTCCTGAGCTCCAGGTGGCTCAGCTCAGTGGAAGCCCTCTGCCTGGTTTCAAGGACACAGCACGCCACTGTAGTTCTGAAGTATTTCTGGGTGTCTCCATTCCTGCTGCTCCTCATGTATATTCAGAAATGCAGATGGTTCCCTGCAAATCCACATTATCTTCTGGCTTCACTCTTTCTTTGCATGTAAAAAAGCTAACTCAGAGACTGCAGTGCAGGCCCATGGGTTACCTACACAGTGCTATAATAACAAAGAAGCATGCACTCAGTTATGTTGATCTGGAATGTTTCGGGGTTTTCCAGTATGGCATTGTTCTGGATGCTGGCCCATCCCGCACGAACCTGTTCATCTACCAGTGGACCACCACCAAGGCAAATAAGACCGGGGTGATCAAGGACTGTAGTTCCTGTCCTGTGCAAGGTAAGGTGCCCAATTCATGCTTGGTGGGCTGTGGGACTGGCATGGGATAGATAGAAACACAGAGGTCTGTGCATGGTCTGTTACTGCAATGTCCTTGGCTCTTTCAGCTGTATGCTGAAACAGTGGTGATAGTGAAGCAAAACCTGCTTATTTCCAGTATAGGTCTTCTCAACATGGGCAGATTTAGCCATACACAGATGGATATCAGCAGCAAGTAACAGTTTCTTTAGCCTCTGCAAGCAGGGAAGCTCACAGAGGGGACAGGGCTTATCCTCATGTCCATGTGGATCAGTAGCACAGCCAAGGTTGCTGAGCTTCTCACCTAGTGAGCAGCAACAGAGACAGATCTGGCTGCAGGGTGACTTCTGGTGTTTTTTGCTTCCTCCTGACTGTACTCTGGGCTTTGGTGTGTGTAGCTGGTGTAGCTCCAGAGCAACAGAGGTACAAAGACTCCAGCCCCCTTTGTGGGGTTTGATAGCCCAAGCATGAATTCAGCGTGGGTTTAGGTGTCACATTTTGGAGAATACTGGGGTCTTCCTCACTAGTTTGAACCAGGTTAAGCCCTGCCAATGCCAGCTGATAGGGTTTCATGCATTAATGGTTGGGGTTTTCCTTCCCTATCTCTCAATCTTGCTCTGATGTTGAAGCCTGATAAAGCAGGATGCTGGGAAACCCTGAACTCTCAGTAGCAGTATGCTGTGGGAGGGCAGCTGCACAACAAGCAGGGAAGAGGGTTTGTGCCCTTGCAGGCTGTAAGCAACACAAACCATGTACAGAAGATGCAATAAGGGCTCCTTGAAACCTTGTACATTTCCCTTGCCTGCTGCCACCTTCACCAGATGGGTTAAAACCAGCAACTATAGCTCAGCACAGCAGTTTGCAGCAGCAGCAACAAGAGGCGCAGGCAGCTCTCTCACCCACGTGAGAATTCATCCTCTGCCTACATCCTCTATAGCCTCGGAGTAGCTGTAGACAAGCTACAGCTCAGCCCTATACAGGGCCAAGGAGAGCAAAGCAGGGAGTCACACAGCCAGGAAGATGATGGGGAAGTGAAGCACTTTCTGGGTAGTAGTTCAAAGCTAGCATGTAAGACCCCAGTGAATCTTGCTAGAAAGATGAGGCAGGGTTTGCACACAGCTTCTATCTGCTCAGCAACAGCTTCCTCTAGAGCAGAGGTATCTTGTGGTGACTCAGAAGCCACCCTTTGTCAGCACAAGAGGAAGTGGCCAGAGGAGAGAGGTGACACATCAGCTCCTTCTGCATGGCAGTGTGTCCTTTTGCTTATCTTTCATAGTGGCCAAAGCCACATTTCTTCCTCTGTGGCCTCAGCTGCTGAACTGCCCTGTGACTGATCATTTGTACGACATCTCAGCAGCAGAGCTAGGGTTCTCTCAGTATGATTTGGGATTTACATGCACGTGTTTCACTCCCAGTACCATATTTCAGCAGGATGGGTACCTGGCGGAATTCCATTCCACCTGTGGCGGGTCCTGACTTTAACCATGCCCTAGGATAGCAGCCTCCTGGGTAGCGGCTCTTACACTTCTCCCATACCTTTCCTTAAAAAGTAGCATTCTTTCCCCTGGCCTCAGGTATGGAAGTCTCCAACTATGCAGGTTCTCCTCAGAAAGTCATGGAGAGCCTGCAGCTCTGTTTGACCTGGGCCCAGCAAGAGATCCCGGCAGAGCAGCACAGCCAAACCCCGCTCTACGTGGGAGCAACCGCCAGCATGAGGCTGCTGAAGTGAGTGAACATTGCAAACCCACCCCCAGCCATCAGCACACGCCATGGGATCAGTCTGTGGCTGCATCTCAGCCTGCCTGCTCGGCAGTGCTCCTTCACTGGCCTGGTAGCCAGGTAAACCTTCCCCAAGTCCTGATGTACTCCAGGAGACTGTGGCTGTGTGTTCACAGTGTCCCCCCAGGCAGCCATGAGGCTGACAGTCTTGCTACTGCTACCAGTCTGTGTTGTGTCCTTCACAATTGTGCTTGGGAAAACACCCATCAGTCTGGAAGTTAAAGTTTATGTGACAGCCCACAGGGGCTTGCAGGGGTGCTTCTTGTCAGCAGGCTGGGAATGGTGGTGGGAAGACCCACCTTATCATACACGCTTTTGTGGATCCTGTTCTCAGTTACTTCATTACTGGGACTTTTATCTCCTTTAGACACTGTGGAAAAGTAAAGCCTGAAAGGGGACCTGGTCAGTGGAGCAAGGTCACAGGACTCCCTTAGTGGCAGAGGGTACAAAGCTCCTACATTCTTGAATGGTGGCACAATTGCTCAAACCACCCCTCTGCTGTTCTCACCCTTAGTGCCATGTGAGGGGAGAGGGAATTAGCAGCAGGAGTGGGATTGTCATTGTGTCACTGTGCTACTACCCAAAACAGGAGCACAGCAAAAGCCCTGCAGCTATGCCTCCACTGCAGGTTGCTCCTGCAGGGTCCTGCAACAACAAATGTGCCTTCTTTTTCTTTTCTGTTTAGCCTCACCCATCCCATCCTCTCTGATGGTCTCCTTGCAGCCCTGAAGTCATCTCCTTTCAAGTTTCAGGGGACAAAAATCCTGTCCAGTCCAGAAAAGGAAGCATTCAATTGGGTTGCTGTTAACTATGTCCTGGAGAACTTCTTCAAGGTAAAGGACAATCATGCCTGGGGAGTAGAGAACTGAGCAACTCCCATTAGCAAACAGCCATTCAGACAAGTATGTATGTTGAAATACTGTAGTTTAAACAATGCTTAAGCACAACTTGCACTGCCTTTCAGAGGAGGCAGGTTATATCCAACACCAGCTGGTTGGGGGACAGAGTATGAGGTGGTTATAACTGGGATGAAGGACTAAAGCTCTAATATAGCTTGTCACAGTTGCCCTAAGAGATGTGAGACTTCCTGGACAACACATCCCGTGCTTGCATAACCTGGCCCTGGGGATGTCAGTAACAACACCACTGCTCCAAGTCTGTGCAGCCCTAGCTCAGCACCATTGTCAAACAGGCATTGCTGCTGTTTGTGGCATTGCCCCCGGAGACCAGCAGTCCCACAGGATATCCTGTGGATGGTGGACAGAGAAGCAGTCTTGCTGCTAAAGCAAAAGCCCCTTATTGAGATGCCAGTTAAAGTATAACTGAGTATCCCCAGCACAGGGGCCTGGTCAGTATTCAGAAAGTACTTGCTAAATAGAAAGAATACACTGACATTTCCTTGCTGTCCCCTCAAGCCAAAGCCTTAGAGTTCTTCTTATGAACTCAAAGGGCAGGAGAAAGGCAGGTTAGGCCAAGTGATTCCACATCAGCAAAGTGAAAGACAGCTCACAACCAGCAGCAAGCATGCACTGGTTACGGAATTGCTAGCAAATTCCAGCACAGCCTCCCCCAGCCAGGGCACAGCAGTTCCACCCACGTAAACCTGCCTGCCTGCACTGCTAACTTCAGCATCAACAAAATCAGTTCTGCAAGACTGCAGGAGATGAAACAGCAGAGTTCATCTGACAGCAGGGTCACTTTAGCACCAAGGCAGTACTTGAAGCCCATACCTTCCCACCTGGAAACCTCCTTTCCACCACCGTCTCCTCTTTCCCCTGCTCCTACCTGCCAAGACCATTGCTTGATGAGCCCTGTTTGCTCTCGCTGGCTGTGGGGAGCTCTCAGTGCAGATGGCAGTGCTTGTTCAATGGCTCCTCTGTTCCCTGCCAAGCCACCACTTCAGCATCCTTATATCCTGTGGGCAAAACAAGAAGTTGAGCTGTACTGCACCAAAGAGCTTTCTCTCTCTGTGCACTAATACTTGCACTTGACTGTGACCAGATGCAGAAGTCTTAAGAACTGATTTCTCTGGTTCCTTTTGGGTCAGTACGACTGGCAAGGACAGTTGGTCCCCTCCAGGAAGGGGATGGCAGGAGTCCTGTTGGTTGGAGGAACCTCAGCACTGCTCACTGCCAAGGTGGAAGAGGAGAACCAGGCACCTACGGAGGAGGTGAAGCTGCAGCTGTATGGTCAGACACACAGAGTGTACACTCATCACTGCCTCTGCCATGGCACAGCCCAGCTCCGCAGCAGGCTACTTGCTTTGCTCATTCAAGTGAGTATCAACAGAGGGTGTTTGCAGGGTTCCTCGCTACAACAGTACTAAATAAAAGTTGCACAAGGTATAGCTTCTAACAGGCAAAATGTCAATCACTGTCTTTCATAGAGGGCATTTGCATATACTTTAAAAAGGCCCAGTGCATTGGTAGAACATACTCCCTATGTCTGAATCAATGCCCTGCAAGCAGACACACAGGCACCCATTCAAGAGTTTCCTACTTGCAGGCTCTATTTGGCTTCTTTCTTAATATACATGAGCACAAAATTGCTCTCCAGGGGTGCTAAGATCACCTTCAGGGTGAAGAGCAGCAGCACACAGGAACCAACGGGGACCTTCCATTTGGGGTATTTCCTCTGCTGATTTAAACCCTGAAGCATCTTTAAAAGAGAACTATTTCATCTGGAAAACATACAGGTCCTTTGATTCTTCCGAACTTTATTATACTTGGCAGGAGGCAGGATCTGATGCAAGGTCAGGAGTCACTTCAGCCTCCACCAAACCTGATGGTTTTTTGTCAGAAATAAACTACTTGCTGCCCATTCACTTGCCCCCCTCTAAACCACACCTCTTATATGAGACCTGAATGTTCTGCATAGAGACCCACTTCATCACAGTTATATTGGGATTCCTAGAGATCCCAGACTGGTTTGTGTTGGAAGGGACCTTAAAGCTCATCCAGCTCCAACCCATGCCACGGGCAGGGACACCTTCCACCAGAGCAGCTTGCTCCAAGCTCCTGTGTCCAACCTGGCCTTGAACACTGCCACGCATGGGGCAGCCACAGCTTCTCTGGGCACCCTGTGCCAGCGCCTCAGCACCCTCCCAGGGAAGAGCTTCTGCCTAAGAGCTCATCTCAGTCTCCTCTCTGGCAGGTTAAAGCCATTCACCCTTATTTCCTGGTAAGAAACACTGGTTCTTGAGGGGTTGAGCCATCTGGAAGGCAGACCTGAACAGCCTCTTTCTTGCAACTAGAAAGAGTACAGGATCCATTGAAACTGTATTTCTGGTTTCAGGGAGAGCAAGTAGACCTGGGACTCTCTAGCCTTCCACAGCAGGTCCATCCATTGCATCTTGCCCTGAACCCTGTTGGAGTTGGGAGGCTGCTGCATTGATCTGGGACTTGCAGTTGAGTGCCTGAGACAAGGTTTGCAAACCTTTGCAGCCTGTTTGGTCATTGCAATATCCTGGTGTCAGAGGAAAACCATTCTTCACTCTGTCCCATTTTGTCTTCCTTTGTGAAGCCCTGGGATGCCAGTCTGTTCTCTTGCTGCCTCTGACCTTGTTTTATTCTGCCTCTAGGATCAGAGAGGGGCTAAAACAGTGTCTAATCCCTGCTGGCCCATCTCCTTTTCCCGGGAAGTACAGTGGCAATCAGTGCATGCTGGGCCTTGTGCTGTCAGCGAGGACACATCAGACATCTCTGGCCCTGAGGTCTTCAACATCACTGGCTCCAGCGATCCCACTGCCTGCATGAGACTTGTGCAGAGCCTGCTCAACTCCTCCTCCTCCTGCAGCTTCTTCAAGCATTCCCCCAGTGGAGTCTTCAAGCCCCTCCAGACCAGGTTTCTGGTGAGTTCTCATCTACACTGGGGTAGGCAACTGGTGTGGAGAACCCATACCATGGGACCAGTTTGATCATTAAGAAGTACAGTGGGAGTAGCTATACTGTGCCTTCTGCTAGCCAGGAAAGCCAGTGCTTTGGGTAATGCTGTACACATGCTCCCCTGCCCTCTCCTCCTCATTGACATACAGCTGGTCAAATATGGACCACAGGCTTCCCACCAGTGACTGTGGCAGGGCTTTACTCATCCATGTCTCAGCAATGCCTGCTGTGAGACAAATCCTGGGGCTTTGCAGAGCCAGCAGCAATAGGACAGCCAGGAGTCTCACGCTGAGCAGGTCTGCTCACGTTAAGTCTGTAGTGAACCTAAAGATCTTCTGCCACTTCCTCAGCAAACATCTGGGCATGTTCCACCACAAGCATCCTTGTGTCTGAGACCCTGCATCTAGTGTCCAAAGCCATTGGGTTGTTAAGCCAGGACCAGCTCAAGATCTCAGGACAAACTGAGTGCATTTCAAGGGAGGAATTACAAACATTTTTGCAGCTCCCTGCTCCTGAGAGCCTCCCACAGATACAGTGCCAAGGAGCATAAGGACTAGTCTACTTATCCAGGCAGGGCACACAAGATAGAAAGAGTCCTGTTTTTATCTCTAGAGAGTAACAGATCTGTTTGTCCTCCTTGCACACATCAGAAACACCATAACCACCAATACAGGCACACGGAGAGGGCACCCTGGCCATGCACCCCACAGCTACTGCTGCTTTTTTTCCTATAGGCACTGCCTGTGATGTGAGGATGCAGAAAGCAGTGTGACCTGATGATTATTTCTGTTGCTGTTGCAGGTGATTTCTGAGGCCATGGACTTCATGAGAGAAACTGTGCCCTCTCCTGACTTGGGTCAGGCAGTCAACAGGCTTTGTGGGATGTCTGTCAAAGAGGTAACTGGAATAACTCAGTGTGCAAGCAGAGTGCGAATCAAGGAACAGGCTGTTGTAAAACCCCATAGGGCTCAGACTGACAGAGCTTAATTGACTGGCTCCCTCAAGGAAAAACCTGGATTTTCCTGTTTGCAGGTTTATGATTTATATTCACTTTGAGGAAACAGGCTCCCCTTATTTTCTTTCAAATCCCAGCTGCTGGTAACACCTGGACTGAGTTAAATGAAAAGCCACAAGTAGTTTTTGCTGCATATTAAGGAGTAAACAGGAAGGCTGCCTATTCACTCCTGCACATCACCCTGATCTTCCTGTTACCCTTCTCTCCTTAAGCACAAGGAACATTCACTCAAACGCCAGCAGCTTTCCCATTTCACCTAGGTCCATGAAGACCAAGCAGGGGAGAAATTGCAAGTTCTCCCCCTCAGTTTACGGCTTAGAGGTCACACTCATTTGTGCCTACACTGACCAGCATCCACAGTAACATCCAAACTGGACAATCTCTACAGTTTGCTAATGGGGTAGCAAAGCAGTTTCTTAAAGCTTTCTCTTCTGGACGGAAGAAACAGATCTTGTTCATGTTCCTGTTGAGAGAAAGGCTGCAGCATTAACTCAACCTAATTAGAGAGCACATGATCATACCAAGCAGTTCACCTGCAAGGCAAAACTGCAGGAGAACTGCCTGCCAGCCCTGCTGCTCTTGAACTGCCTGGGCTTAATAAGATGGGAACAAAGGCACACAGAGATGACACCAGCTCCCAGACCACATTCCAGAATGTGCAGGAAACATGGTTTTAGTCTGCACAGGACACAAAGCCTTCCTCCAGTCCCACAGGTGATCCCAGAGCAGGAAAGGAGAGGTTACAGCGGGACTGAAATTCTGCTACTGAATATTTACTTTCTTTCTTTTTTTCCTCATCTTCTATTTGAAATGACACCAGCTGGTGAAGGAGTCCCAGACAAGTCTGGATACACTTGTAGATTACTGCCTTGTGTCTGCCTTCATCTTTCACCTCAGTACAAACGGATACACTTTTGACTTCAACCAGCCGGTTTGGACTTCATTCCAGAAGAAGGTCAGTTACCTACAGCGCGGGACATCCAGTTACAACGGAGGGGTGGTTTCAGTGAAGCCAGCCTGTCCCCACTCCGGCGAGCCCAAACCAGCCAGATTCCTCCAGCAAGATGCTTTTGCAAAATAAATTCATAATTGTGATAAGCAAGAAAGACAGTGACAGAGAGCTAGAGATTGCACTGTCCTCTCTGGAAAATAGATGGGTCAAAACCCTACCTGGAGCAATATCATCTTTTAGAGTCTATACCCAACAGGCAAGCATGGCTTGAGTGACACTTTATGCTAAGGAGAAGCTGCTGATAATATTTCCTGAGCTAAAAGATGTTGCCCTACCTCTTTACAATTACCTTTATATACTAGTGAGGCTTTATAACTGGCTTACAAGGTATGGAATTACTTCAGGATCTGCAGCCCCTAAGGAAAGAAGGATTGGATTCAGGTCCTCCCCTTCACAAATGAAAAGAAAGCCTCTTCCCAGATCCTGTCACAACTTACCAGCAAAGCACAGACCCAGTGAGCAGGGCTGCAACAGTGTCAGCAGTTCAGTCAACCATGTGGCAATCATTACACTAAGGCAAGGTAAGGAGGTAGGATGAGGGCACATCCCAGTCTGGGAAGCCTTTAACATAGGTCTGAGGTGCAGCCAGGCAACAGGGCCAGAGACAGAACTAAGGACCTGAGGTCCACCTGGGAAAATCAGATAGCAAGAAGAAGAAGGAGCAGCACACTCCTACAGCCCAGCTCAGGAAAGAAGGGGCTGCCCAGGCCAGAGCTCTAATGGAGCTCCCAGGCCCACGGGGAGAGGCACGGGGGTGCAAGTGTCAGGTGAGGCTGGTTGTGGCAATGAAGGCCTATTAGTTCACTCAAGGCACCAGGAGTGGGATTGCTCCCCATTTCAAACCTAATACTTGGATCAATCTCAAATAAAGTGTATGAGGCCCTAGGCCTGTACACAGAAATACAGCTGAGGTTCAGAGTGTCTCCTTACCTCTCCTCCTTTTTCTTTCAATAGATGGGTGACAGATCCTCTGGCTGGAGTCTGGGATACCTGCTGAGTCTGACCAACACCATTCCCCAGGACAGTCCGAGCTTCCTCAAGGGGATTGAGCCAGGGGTATGGTCTCTGCTCCTCATCCTCTTTGTCGTGCTCCTCACTGGTTCTTTCATGCGCATCTCATACCGAGTGATGGTGAAGGAGAACAGCTTCAGTAACAGGAACAGCAGTGTCTTTGATGACAACTGACCATTACTCTGGGACTCGATACTTCTGCCAGAGGGCAATTCATAGGGGACATACAGAAACCACACCACTGTAAGTCACTGGAGGATGCAAGCGATTTTCCTGCGGGACTCCCAAAGCCTCAGTGCTTTACTTCTACTTGCTAGCACTTGTACTGCCATACTTTGAGACAATGGATCCTGCTCTACAGGAAACCAGTGATTCCTGGCGGATGGCAAGCTATTCCTTGTCCAAATGAGAGCAGCTTGCACTGATCTTGCTTGGGCTGCAACTGGGATTACTCATGTCAATGCAATGGAACGATGCCTCTGGGCAGGCAGGCCCTAAGCTAATACAGTGTTAATACTGAATAACCCTGTCAAATCAGGAGAGGACGTGTCTGAGGAAAGTGCTCTGTCCTCTTCCGTGCCTGCAAGAGACACCACCTGCAATACTGCCACTAGCAAAGACTGGAACAGTGTTAAATACAGTCGGAACACAACAAGCAACTTGCTCCCACATTCTGGGGAAAAAGCAGGGGTTTTCTGCCTGCCTCTACTGATTGTCTTTGTTCTATCTCAGTGATGGCATCCACGTGGCACTTCAAGAACTCTTCAAAAGCAAAGCTTTTTAGACTTTGCCTCTACAAAATGTGCAGAGCATCGAAAGAAAAGCAAAGGGCAGCTGAGTTCCAGTCTCTTGGCTGAGTTGTGGCAACTCAGGGTTAACACTGTCAATTTAAAATCTTTAACCAGGACTTGGAATTAGATGATCTTTAAGGCCCCTTCCAACCCAAACCATTCTATGACTTGAATTAACACATTTAATTTCACATCTGCTAAAACAAGGTGCAGGGGGGGTTGAAGATCACCAGTCTGTTCATTTGCACTGAACTGCTTGACTCTGAAAGGGCAGTAGCTCATCTAACACTGTCCCTCAGACAGGAGCAGACCCAAGAAGAGCTTTCCTAATTGACTTTCCTATTAGTCTGTGACTAGATATACTTTATAATCCAACACTCCAGTTTCCTCTGGGCACTGGCAGTCATTCCAAGATGCTCTGCTTGTCTAAGAGCTGAGACACTGCACAAACTCTCTGTGTTATTATGAAGAAACGGATCAATTCAGACAAACACTGTCCTTTGACTAAAGCACTCAGAGTTCACCTCTCTGCTTCAAAGCAACAAACAGGCTGTTAAAAGCCCAAAGGACAAGTGTCTCCAGCTCATTTCAGACCACTTGAAAGAGAAATTTAAATGCTCACAGATATAATGACGTGCCTTGCAGGATTTTTAAAACTACCATGGAACCCAAATCCTTTCAAATCTGATTATTAATTCCTTGTGCTCCCAACTCATATACATGGACACCCCCATAATATTGGGACATTCATAAATTTTCAGGCCATTAATGAAGGTTTGGAACCTGTCAGTCAAGTTTGGAGGGGTGTGGAAAGAGATTTAAATGAGCTTCATATTCATTTCTTGGAGTTGCACATTAGATATTTTTAATTATATCATGTTATTAAAGATGTTTTAATAGACTGTCTGTGTTATTCTTGGCAAGAGATCACAGTGGCCGTTTATTGTGAATACCGATTGTCCCAGTGAGGAGGATGAGGGGTGCTGGGTTTGCCTCTGTTTACTCCAGAGCTGTTTTCCTGTGTACTTTCAGGTACACAATGAGATCCCCTGAAGGCACTTTCTCCCCAGTGGAAGGCAGACAGAAAATGACTTCAGATAACCTGGCTGCTGGTATTCAGTTGATGAAAGACATGTCTACATCTTTGATGTGCTCTTTGCTTCAACCATCTAAAGAAGGTAGGAGGGATTCAGGCAAGCCTGCACAGAAAAACAAAAGAGGTTATCAGGGAATCAGTGATATCAGGAAAATTTCTGAGACTTCATTTGTTCCGCATCTGGAAATGCAATTCTTAACAGAGCTCTGGCTCTGTGACCTGTCAGCACATAGGAGAACTGTGGGATTCCTGGTGGAGATTTGCAACCTGCCCAAGAAGAATCCTACCACTGTCAGGAATGGAAATAAGCCAGTGAGATGCCAGGAACCCCAGGACTGGGTGTTCTGGCCTGCTCGGTCGTTACAACTTCTTGACTTTGAATACTAGATCACAGGCTCCAAGAGAGAAGGACATTGGCTGCAACTTCCCCAAGGCCTTGTTTAGAAGCTTTGGGACTTCCATGTAGATAATAAGTGACCAATTAGACAAGAAGCTCAGCATGTCCTCCAACACTTTAGTTTTGCCTGTATTGAGCACTGTACTGAGCTCTACTGAGCGATGGCATGTACAGATGCCTAACTGGACCCATTAAATCCATGACACTTGAGACACCATTTGACACTGAGTGCACTGCAGTGCAAAGACAACCCACAGCCACTTGATTTCAAGCAGATCTTAAACTCTTGAACTAAAAGCTGCTGTTTTCACCAAAGGCACAGGGAGATGTTTCAATGGCTGAAGTTCTTTCCTTGGTTGTTCACAATACTGCAGGTGGCAGCTCCACTTTCCCATCTCTCCTTCCAGATATCACCACTACTGCTTCCTCCTGCAGGCAGGTCATGGGGACAGGCAGGGGCAGATGTTCTCATGTAATGACTGTGCTGCCCACCTCGAGCTGCAGCCCCCAACTTGAGGGCTCCCAGTGCGCTGGGCTTGGGATGGGCAGTCTTGATGGTACGTATCATTCTCCTCCTATCTGTCAGAAGAAAACCCACTTACAGATGTATTTACCAGACTATGAGCTAGACTGGTATTTTTAAATCCCTGACGTGTGTTTTTAGTCATAAAAAGGCAAAATATAACCCAAAATTGGGAACCCTTGAGAACAATGTAAACCAATAAAAGATATTCCTTTCTCCCAACTCTCTATGAAAGCAGTTTCTTCACGTTAGCACTATGGAACTCTGAAGAATTAACCCCCAGATTACCTGGACAGTGAAGATCTACTTAAAGTGAGATTCTAGATTAACTCACTGACTTTGAAACGAAGATGCTTGAGCCCTTTGGTAACAATGCAATTGTGGAAATGCTTATTAATGAGGATTTTCTATCTGTCCATAAATTCTTTATGCACAGCTCCCTTGCTTCCCCCTCAGGCTGAACCATTAGAGAGCTCTTCTGGCAGATAATGTTTGCTAATGTGTAATTGCAGCTCTCCTGCTGTTGGCAAGTACCAACACGGAGGAATTAAAAGCATTAGATATAAAAATTGACACCAGAAAAGCATTTTGAATATTTTAGCTCCAGAAACACATTGGGTTATGTGACCTGGCTACAGCAGCCTAAATTTCATTTAGACATGTTTGGAGTATATTAGCTCCTGTCTTTCTTCCAGCTTATACCGTTTCCAAAGCATCATGGATTCCCAACAGTACATTCTCTCGGTTGTTTCAACGAATTCTCATGAAAGTTGAGGGAAATACTGGTTTATTGCCGGCAGTCCTGTTCTGCAGTACAGAATTCATCACTCTGCTTTTTGAGTACAGGTATTTCACAGGATGCTTACAGATGGATTAGTTCACCAGGATTTCATAGGGCTCAAATCTCTACCCAGCGCTGTCACAGACCTCCTGGCTGATCTTGGTGAGTGATGAGAAAGTCATTCACACTTCAAGGACCTTCCAAAACTTGCCACATGGCTAAGCTCCAGCTTTCCTTTAGTAACGCAGTGATTGTAACTCCTCCTCTCCTTGAGATGTGGAGATATCAAGTTCAGTAGTTAAGGGAAGGCCTCTGGAATAGCGAGTGTAGAAACGATGTACAGCACCAGACAATGCACTCAGTTTAGTCAGAGCAACAATGAAACAACTTAAAATCCACAACCACTGGTGAAGCAAATCCAGCAGAATAGGAAAGGAATGGAATCACAGAATCATTTAGGTTGGAAAAGATCGTCAGGTCTAACCATTGAATGCCTTCTGGAATAGATGGATTAGAGACTGATCAGAACATTTCATTTTGTTGCTATACCATAACTATGATCCTGTATCTAGATATCTTCCAGAGAAGTAGGAAGCCATATAATGTTTATATTCTACCTGATGGACTGTCACTCCTACTTCAAGAGCTAATTCAGAACATACCAAAGCAGATGGAAATGCTATCAGAAGAACAAGCCCAGATGAATACTGGGGTCAGTAAAACCCCAATTTTGCCACATATCTCCTAATGTAAAAGTCCTTTCATAAGGGTGGTGAGGTGCTGACAAGGGCCTGTAGGGACAGGACAAGGGGGAATGGCTTTAACCTGCCAGAGAGGAGATTGAGATGAGCTCTTAGGCAGAAGCTCTTCCCTGGGAGGGTGCTGAGGCGCTGGCACAGGGTGCCCAGAGAA
>WYDI02028186.1:41125-76364 GCA_009867235.2 Psittacus erithacus | reverse complement strand
AAAGTTAGAAACACAGCGCTGCACCAGCCACTAAGAAGGAGAAAAAATGACTGCTACTGCTGAACCCATGACAACATGAAGTCCTGCTGCAGGTTGTAGGCCTGCTGCAAACCTCAAAAAAACCCGACATTTTTTTTTTCCATTGACTTTGATGGTATTTGAAATAAGCTTTAAGCTCTTTTTAAAAATAGATGGACTTGATAGTCTTTTCCATCTCTGGCCTTCCGGATTCTAATTTGCCAAGCAGTTTCGACCTACAATTATCCAAGTATTGTTCAGCAGTTCTATGTGTTACCTTTTCTATATGTGTGCACTGACAATGGTAATTTGAAATTCATTTCAACAAAATGAGATTGTCTGCATTTCTGTTGGAAGTTTTTATTGGGAGTGTGAATAATATAATGCTGCCCATCAGCATAAGGAAAATGAGTTGTTCCTTTGACATAAGATCTTTGGAGTAGGGTTTTCAAAGGACCTGAAAAGAGTTAGGAAAAAGTTCCTGAAGTCAGCAGTACCTGCACAAATCCATGTGACCCTTTCATATTCTTAGAGATGATCATTAGAAGTCTATTGATGTAGTGAGAGCAGTTTCTGTGTGTGAGATGAGATATCATTTTCTATATCAGCCTCAATATTTTATTTTTTTTTCACTCTGTGAAGAGAACGGGATTTCTGAGGGTCTGACCCAAAGCCCACCAAGGTCTTTGAGAAGATTCCACGGACACCAATAGGCTTTGGCCCAGACCTGCAGTCTCTATTGAAAATATGAAGCTGTTTGGGAAGTGCATTCACTAATGAAAAGAAGGCAAAGAAGCTTTATTTCAGAAAATATGAAACCGCTTGCCCAGGTGGAGGTGATTGTGATGAAGGTAGAAGGGATTTCCTGAACTTGACTGTCTCCTCCATTAACACAGATTTTGCACTGCCTTTTATCCAGTGATTTGAATGGATTTATACAGGTGCAAAAGCTATCAGAATTAACTTTTGTATATAATAGTCCTAAGATAAAAATTAGTAATTCATAGTCTTCATTCAGACACACTACAAGAGGGAAAATATCAGTTGACTTAGGGGTTGTGAATATGAATCTTTAGGTTTTATGTCATCTTCTTTCTCTTTAGGAGGTGCCACTTTTATTTTTCCAAATACATCAGTTTATCCAGAAGCAGCGCAGAGAATTACAACCAGGCCAGGTATGAACAATGACAACCTTTTGTGTACTGTGATCTTACTAATTTCATCCCTTGAAGTATCTCATTCTTTTTCTTATTCAACTCTCTTTTCTTAAATATTAGACTGTATTTTGAATACACACACATATACATATAATGTATATATATGTCTATGTATCATTGTATAAACTTATATAATTAGAGTTGTTTAATAAATCTGTTTCTTCTACATATCATCTCTGTATTTGAAGCAATGCTGTCTACTATTTAAAGTACAAGAGAATCAGGAGACCTGAGCTTTATTCACTGGTACTGTAGCACTGTCCCAGCACAGTCACGTTTCAATGTGCTTCAGCTCTCTGTCTGTAAACTGAGGCAAGAATGCCCTCTTTTAATAGTGCTATTTGACGTATATTGGGAAAAGGTTCTCTAAAAATGCTATCTAGGTTTTATTTCTGTTTAACGCAAACAAACCCCACAACATCTGCCTGTGACTTTTAAAGGTTAAAGTAAAATCAAAACATAAGAAAATTCTTATTGTTCAGAAGCTTGAAGCCCATGGAAGTATCATGTGTGTGCTGGTATGTGAAAGGCTAAATTTAATAAAGAAGATGAGTACACTGCTATGAAGTTAAAAATTTTCTTAATATCACACTTCACCTCTAAAGATGCTGGAAAAATTACTCATGTGGACATTTACTTTTCCATTAATAAGTGCAAAGTACTGTGAGACATCAAAAGGATTTTCAGCAAAATCCTAAATTTAAAGGAAATCAATTTTTAAGCCAGAGTCATGCATCCAAGTGTACTACTAAAGGGACACTTGAATTAACTGAGCTCTTGCGAAAAGCTACATTATCTCATTAAAAACAGAGGGGCCTTTGGACAGCAAATAAAATGTATATCTTTTGTCAATGCTTTAGGGTATAATCCAGAACAATACATATGAATGACTATTTTATATACATTTGTATATACTTATTTGTAGATTTCTTAATTGACAGTTTTAAAAAGATAGGTAGGGAAACCTACCAGGCTATTATATGACCAAATCCACCCTTATTAGTTGCTAGGAAAACAAATTCTTCTGCTACTTTTATTTGTCTATAATAGCGAATAAAAAAGAAACCGCAGATCCAGTGCCCATGTTCAGCATTTGGTTTTCATAAGGCATTTACCAAAGTGCCCCAACAACTATTTACAATAAAAGTTAAATCAGCATATCGTAAGAAAAAGGTTAAGAACTGGCTAATTAACCCATTACCAAGATTAAAAAATGGACATCTTCAGTCATGGGTGCTTTAGCATTCTCTGCCAAGATTTGTAGTTATTAATAATTGGGAAAAGGGCACAATATATTGGGTATAACACATAGAGATGTCATGAGATTTTGTCATTACTTAGAACCAGAGGTTCCTCTGAAGGATTGCTGTACAGGTGCCCAGAAACTTTAATAAAGAAAGGAGCTGGCAATATATTAACAGCTGAAAATACAAGTTGATAAAAAGACATAAGTTACTTGCCTATCTATCTTACTGATTTCGAATTAACCATCTTCAATTAAGAAAGAAGAACTTAACATAGACATCTTTCTTTGTGGCACAATGAAAGCAGCTGCTATAGTTGATTGATAAAGTATAAAAAAAGGAAACAGATGAAGAAACACAGTGGAGGATCATGTGGGAAATCTGACTGTGCCATTAAACAAATCAGCAGTGTGGCCTTGCACAGAAGACTGTGTGAATAATTCCTTGTCAAAAAAACCATTTGCAGAATTAGAAGGTGCTTAGAGCAAGCCATGGAAATATAGAAAATATTTTTAGCATGTTGAAAGATACAATAAGTTTAGAATTGTTCAAGTCAGGGCCTGGGGATGAAGAAACAGGATATAATTATCAAAATAAAGCGTGTCACAGAATAGCTGCTTAGTCTCAGTATTAGAAGTAAGGATATTCAAAAAAAAGTTAGACATTTTCATGACATTTTCATTTTAAAGCAGTTTTCTCTGAAGTAAAGATTTCTAAACCACATATCAGACATGGTGAATTCCTTAATTTCATTATTTTTATCTAAATCACATTTACAGTGACGCTTACAAAACTAAGTGTTTTATGTCAACATCTTCCTGTGTTTACACAATTACTTGTAAGAGCTGTAGTTTGGATGTCTGTGTCTCTATTCTTTTGCGTAAAATGGTATAACCTAACTAAACATTTCTTACGACAAACTATCATGTGGTTTTGAAAGTATTATTGTATCTTTTATAATTGAAAGTTAACAAATATCTCTAAACTCAGAATTTTCATTTGTAAAGAAAACAGATCTTTTTTGCAGTTTCAGTTTTCTCTCAAGAAACTGTTTTGGCTTATTCGGTGGCTTTCCTTTTAGTTAAATGTCATATTTCAACTAGACTGCAAAGCAGCTTTTCCATTACAAAGTTCCCTTCATGTGAGAGCGGTGTCAGAACCCAGGGACAATCACTGGATGACATGAAAAAGGTCAAAAATTAGGGGTGGGAATGCATAATGTTGACTGGGAATTAGCCAAATCCTGGTACGCAATTCTTGAGAAAGTATTTAAGCATTGCCATTGTTAAGGCACTACAATATAAAATAGGAAATGAGCAGGGCTTATAATCAACTGCAATGACAAAGGCGTATTTCTTCAGTCACCTTTACAACAGAACTCGTGCTTTCAGCAAGCTGTAAGTAATACAATGAAGCTATCAGGAGCTCAGGAAGACCTAATACGGGTTTGTCTACATGTCTCATCAAACAGGAGCATTCCCATCAAAGATCTGTCCAAGATAAGGACATGTTGTACTCATATCTCATGAATAAGAATAGATCTACATATCTAGGATAGCAACATGTTTATCAAGACACAATACTGAACTAAGAATGAAGTTGGAATTTGGTGCTGTTTCAAGGAAGGCTGATAGCTGAATTTTTCTTTCAGTGAAAAGGGTGTAGTCAGAAAAACAGAAGATGTGTTGAGTTGAAAGGCAAAAGTTTTCTCACAGTCCTAAATTTGTACCAAATACATTTCGAGACTGCAAGTGCCACCAAGTACAAGCACACGGCATCAGACAGCCCTCTCCATGTACAGGTGTCTGATAATTTGGAGACCTACAAAAATGAGAGAGCAAGAGCAACGCAGAGCAGAGTAAAGGAGATTTTTAAGGGTGGGGGAGAAAATAGGTTCCTTATGTCACCAGAATCTCCCTGGCAAGGCTGCCATAGAGGTAGAGAACTGTCCAGGCATGGCAGAATGGGACAAGGCACATGCAAGCATCCCACAGCCAAGCCCTGTACCCCTCTGTGCAGACAGAACTCAGAACCCCCTGGAAACATGATCAGAGTCATTCTGAATTTTTATTATTTTTTTTTCCAGAAGATAAATTCCTCAGACCATGAGTTGTCTCTAACTACAACAGTTAATAACAGTGCCGATCTCAACCTGGTCAGGACAACTGCATGTTACAATGATTCACCTGCATACACCAGTATTCTGCTCAGAGATGGGCACTTGTACAATTCACTTTATTTTTGCCAAGTTTCTGAAGGACAAGATTGTGGTATAGTTCTCAAGGAATCAAGGGCAAAAGATCACTAGTTACACAAATGCAATGCAAAGATAAATTGCTTATCTCAGCAAAACGGAAGTTTTCAAAGTGTAGGATTCCATGAAACGACAGCGCTGGTAGTACCAGTCTGCTCCACACGCCAAACAGACTAAATAAATTAAAGGCAATTTGGTTGTGAATTTCACATTACACTTTATTTCCATTGATAGTTTTGCTCATAGCACTTGGGAATGGGCAGATATGTCTGTTTTCACAGAGCCAGTCTGTGACTGTTTCTTTGCTTCATAAGTGGTTTAATTTCCAGACATCATTTCTAAAATAAAGCACAAGCATTGTTAAGAATAAAATCATCCACAACAACTTAGTACCAGATGGGTACTGCTGCCTTCCTGAGATCCTGGGCAGTCTACAGAAATCTCTGATTTTGGCAGCAATTTTAGCTAATGTATTAAAGCCGGCTATAGAAAATGGCAGGCAATTGCAGAAGATTTCAAAGGGTAAAACAAACATTGGAATTTATTGCATACACTTTATGAAGAAAGCTTTTGTTTTAGTTTATTCATTTTTATGTGCTAAAGCATTGAAATGAAATAGAAGTAATGAGCAGATGAAAGAAAAGGCAAACAAAAATTTAGGTACATAAAGTTAAGAAGCTTGGCCCCAGAAGCAAAAAGGAATATATAAATAGATGAAGCAGGGAAAAAGAGGTCCACTTTTTTTAAGAAATATACGTATGCTTATATATGTTTAATATTAAAGTACGTTTAGCATTTAAGATGTTTTCATATCTTATGTTTCTAAAACTAAAGTCTATCTTAAAAGAAAATACTGTTACATGCTGATATTGGGAGGAAATGGTACACAGTTCATGCTTAATCTGAGCTGTGACCTCTTGGGGGACTTTTCCTTGCAAGACTCTAGCATAAATTGTCCATGATGTACAGAGTGTGTCATTCCTTGGTGCTCCAGGCTGAGGAAAGGGACCAAAGGGAGCACTCTGAGCAGTTGGAAATTATGGGCTTAGTGAGTATTTTTACCAGCTATTTCAGTTCAGTTCAGACATCTAACAAGAACAGGCTTCTCTAAAGAGCAATGCAGAGGACAATGTGATGCTGTTATTTTTAGAGACAATAAAGACAATAAAGGTTCTTAACAAGAAATATCCTTCTTATTTCAGTATCTTTTTCAATCCTGTGAGTCCCCTAGAAATGTGCACCTTGTGGGCGTAAAAACTTTATTCCATATCTGCATTAACCAGTGCATCTTCCCTTTGCAGACTTGCCTTATGAGCAAGCCAGAAGATCAGCATGGACGAGTCACACCCACCCCAGTCCTCAGTCAAAAGGTAAAAGCATCTGCAGATGTCTAGCCTGTGGGTCTAATAAACTCTAAAGTGATAGAGGCTACCTCAGCATTCATCTTTGAAGGATTTTTTACCTGTGCCTTGGCTAGAAAGCCTGTTGGGTTTGTATAGACAATACTGGGTGGAGCCACTGGAGCAGCCAAATTCTTCCTTAAACTCAGGCTTCATCAAGTCCCTGACCCTATAGTCTTATAAAGCTAAATCCTATTGTGATCGTCATTGAGTGTTGAGCAGCAGGAGTCCCTGGCCTGTGATCTGTCACAGGTTTGGTGGCCAACTTCCAAACTGGAAAAATAACTACATGGTTTTTCCATTTTCAGCTACTCAGCCATCACCCTCAACAGTTCCCAAAACAGAAGACCAGCGTCCTCAGTTAGGTGAGTGTTATTTTGTTTGAATTATGCCTGGGTGTGATGGAGTTTGCTGAGTGTAATGAGGACAGCTATCATCTATCAACTAGAAGCAAATTGCAAAGTCTGGTTTAGACCACAAGTGGTATCTCCAGCTGGTGGCCACTGAGCGTATGAGTCTGCTCTACAGCTGGATCTGAGATGAAGTCTCCCATGGCCACTGACAAATGTTTTTAGTGATGTTTAATGGCACTGATGACCTTGCAGAGTGAAAAAACTGTTAAACAAAGTACAATGGTCTAGTGTGAGACATCCCTGCCCATGGCAGGGGGGTTGGAACTAGATGATCTCAAGGTCCTTTCCTACCCTAACCATTCTATGAGTCTATAAAAGGTAGAAGGTAAGGATGTCAAAAGACCATCTACTGTACAGTAGCTGAAGGCTAGCAGTTGGAAAATGTGCATGAGCAAAGAAATGAAAATGGATTTCAGCATAGAGAAATTTATTTGGACTGAGCTTTTGGATATTAAACATGAAAATTAGAAGGATTCTCAGTCTTATTGGGAAACTGAGGAGAAAGTAGAAGTTTATGAGTTTGTAGACTACTGGTTTTTCAAAATGGGCACATATTGTGTTTTCAAAGCATATAATCTGTGGGGTAGGACCTAGTCCTTTATTGTGAATTTGACTGTGTTTTGGGCAGGTATCTAGAAAGCACTACAGAGATTATGAGTCAGTTATGGCTTTTGTTAACAGCAGAAGGGTAGAAGTGGGAAATAAGAGATTTGGAGGATATTCTTAGCTCAGAAGACTCTAAGCCTGGTTTTATCACATGGATTTTAAATCATTATTCTATTTTTTTGTCATATCTAAATAAGACTGTGTGCATGACTACATCTCATTAACTTACATGCATGCTGCCAGAGAAGTATTGCGCTGCTTTATGCCCAAAGAGCATTTTATCTTATCAGACTTTCCAACCATAAGAATCTTTCAAGGAGTATACTGTTGATTTATGTAAGTCCTTAGGACCATTTAATAGCTGTGTATGATCTGTACAGCTTATTTAAATGTATAAGGAATGTAACCTTTTACATGTATAAAGAATGAAACCTGATTATCTTCTTGGCTGTAAAGTGGTCAGCCATTTGAGAGCATCTGTCCAGAGATGAGGCAGCCCAGTGCTAGGGTCGTTCAGAGAGGAGCTCCTGGATGTGCTTGCAGCCCATCATTTTGGTTTTTGTACTTCTGCCACAGCTTTCCCTTTTTTTCTGTTGTACTTAAGGAAATTAAGTTTTCCCTTCTGGATGGAATCCTTTGAGGAAAACACTGAGATGCTGTGGGCATTGTGTGGCTCACACAGGCTCTTCTGAATGTACTGGTTGCAAAGTTAATACAGGGATCTCTTACTGGACTACAGTGACGAAGAGCTGACCCAGCCACATTGTCTGGGTTTGCCATGCACTCTCAGCCCTCTTCTTGAGGTTGTTTTGGTACAGAAAGAGTTAGCAATGGCATAAGAAAATAACTGTGGCCTCACAAGAAGCGAGGCCACTGTCCTTTCTGGAGAGGACTTTTACCCCATTACCAGTCTGTGCCTGTGGGTCCTGGCACACTGCAAGGGTCGACAGTATCAAAGAGTGCCTGCTGGTGCATCTGACTATATGCTTGTGTACAATAATACAGTTTAAAAGGCAAATGTTTATCCTTGCAATTGTTCATTTGCACACCCAATTTCAAGGCAGAACATGGAAATATTTCAGTGCTGAGAAAGGAACCACTTTCTCCGGTGTTGGACCTTCTGTCCCATCAGGGAGTATACACTGCCCCTTAAAAGGTTAAAAAGTAAAAAGTATCACCTAAAATATTTGACATCATTGCTACATGATTTTAAATCTTTCTTTCACAATTTTGTAGATCCATATCAGATTCTTGGACCGACCAGCAGCCGACTTGCAAATCCAGGTAAGAAGATTTTGCTTATTTAGGAGATTTTGTTTTCATTGCTAGTATCTCCACTTCAGTTTTAAACCAGACCTGGAAGATGACACGACAGATTTTATCACTCTTCAGTATGACTCAGTGGAAGCTGGTTATACCCAGTGTGTTGCAGGATTAGGTTTCTAAATTAAACAATGGTGGAACTGAGGTCACAGATTAAGACATGGAAGGTCACATGTGTCACACTGTAAGTGTCTACATATAAGCTAGGTATTTTATTTCCCATTGTATTCATTGAAGACATAGTTTATATAGCTCTCTGTAGAGAGCTATTCAAATAATTCTTAAGTAGATGATTGCGTTCAGTCACTCAAATACCTCACTAGAGGTATTTGAACTTCTCATATCAATAGGAGTTCACTTCAGTTGCCTAAACATCAGGATTTTGTTAAGGGCTGTAAGATACCCCTTCTGGCCTCCAGGTACCCCTCCAGAAGGGCATGAGTCTTTTTCCAATCTGCATCATGTGTCCCAGATTTTGTTAATACACAATACAATACCATAATGACCTTGACAAATAAAAAATATTAAGATTAATAAATTATATAGGGACAAAACCAGGAAAGCGTAATCTATTTGCAAAGAATAATTGGGTTAAACATTTAAAAAATATTCTCCCACTTTAAGAAGAAAGCAACAGGGTGCATTATGGACAGGGGCTTGTAGCACATTTCAGCTAAAGATGGCGGACCTTTTTGGTGAGTTAATAGCACTGATTGTGAACTGTGCAGATTTCACTGTTTCTGCTCTGAAGCCAGAGGACACACTGTGGCCGTACATCACCATAATCAACATAATAATCTGCCATAATGGCTTGACGCTGTAAATCCACTTCCTATTTCCCTTGGTTTAACAGCCACAGAGCACCATGTTCCTTGTTTCATATTGCAGGTCTCCTCAACCCCCAGTAACAAAGTGTCTTCTTACAACCATTGTATGGTTTTTCATGGCATGAAATTGCCAAAGTAAAGTACTCAGCCATTTCCTTTCACTTTTTCCCAAGTGATATCAAGTGCAGTTCTAGATTAGCTTATTTGTAAGATGAGTTTCGCATGTCATAGGAAAGCAATTAGGTATTAAGAATAAAATTTTCCAAATGGTATAAGGCAGTGGGTTTCCAGATGACACTGATCTTAACTGGAAGTGGGGGCCTGCCTCCCTTTAATTTGTTCATAAACCCCAGCTTTTACAATTTTGTCAAGCATCCGTTTGGTAGACTTTATTACTGTGGAAGACACTAACATGATCTGGATTAGGATACTCTTTCAACATTTAGATACAGAACTCTTATGCACCATCATTCCTGTGCTTTAACATGTTTTCTGTGTTTATAAATTGGTGGAATTACTCTCTCATTAAAAGGAAATTGACAGCAACCATTTATTTTCATAGGACTATATATTACATTTGGAAGGCAAGTGTTTATGTTAGAACATATGTTGGATTGCTTATTCAAAAAGTTGTGTTTCGTCCAGTGCTGAACTGTTTATTGATTTTCCAAGGCTAATCCTCTTGTTATGTTTTGTGTATTAAAACTTGCATGCCTTGCTCATACCATGGATTCTTTTGTTTGTTTGTTTACTTAATGCATGTTAATGGAACAGAAGAAATTCATTAAGGATAGTTTGGATAAATATCATGTAAAAGAATATGGGTTTCAGTTGTACTGAAGCATAAACTGCTAATGGATTTCAGATGCTACTCTAGCTTGATATTATAATTCACTACTATAAGCTTTCTAAAGAAAAGCTTGTTTATTATACCCACATATCTGGTTTGGAAAAGAAAAAGAAACCTGACCTATTCCTGGTCAGAGATGTACTTAGAAGTTAGCACATACAAGCTGGTTGGCAAATTTTGCTGACATTGTGCTTGTGAAACAGATTGCCTTGCAAGCTGCTTCAGCTGTATTTTGCATCATTTCAGTGCTTCTTTATTAAGAAATGCTAAGCTTTTAGCATGAGTATCAGTGGCAAGGCCCTTTGAAATCTACTTTTAATTGCCTAAAATGGTCAAATTTCATTCCTATAACTCTGGGCAAAACACTTCTGCAAAGTTGACAGCAGACTAATTATCTTCTTTTTAAGATACTGTTGGCAGAGGAATGAGAAAAAAAGGGTTTTAAGTCTTAACTTCAATAATAATTTAAACTTATTTGATGCAAAATGATGACAAGAATGTATCTTATGGACCTTTTCACTGTTCTTGCAAATGTTTTGCCCTATGGTTGTATGCAGTGCAACAGCAAGCTAATAAGTTTCCGTTCTGCATTTCCCCAAATGCTGCAAATGGATGATATGGTTTGGCATGAGCCCAGCTTTCTCTAAACTTCTCCATTTTGTGTAGGCTTATTCCATAGCAGAGAACATTCAGTTGCAACATAATGCTGTGAGAACAAGCAAAACGTTACGCAAGTGAAAGCTGTTTGTTCTGAACTTTAGAGATTAGTTTCCTAAATAAGCGCTGTATTATTTCCCCATCAGTTGTCTGCATGGAATGACATTAAGTAACTATCAAATCTCCATGTAATGGCATTCTGCCACTCAGATGGGGGAAAACATGACACATTACCTTTATCTCTGCTCTTCAGGATTTCATGAGACAGGGCTGGGAGAAAGGGGACAACTATTTCAGGGTAAGAAGTCAGAATGACATTTCCTAATAGGGTTCTATATGAGAGCCTGGAAGAGCTGAAGTATTAACATTATTAGTCACTAGTCCTGACATTTCCTTTTTGTTTCCCCCCCACAGGGAGTGGGCAGATACAGCTGTGGCAGTTCCTGTTGGAGCTCCTCTCAGACAGCTCCAACTCCAACTGTATCACCTGGGAGGGCACCAATGGGGAGTTCAAGATGACTGACCCAGATGAAGTGGCTCGGCGCTGGGGGGAGCGGAAAAGCAAGCCTAACATGAACTATGACAAACTCAGCCGTGCGCTTCGCTACTACTATGATAAAAATATTATGACTAAGGTTCATGGTAAGCGCTACGCCTACAAATTTGACTTCCACGGAATTGCTCAGGCTCTCCAGCCTCACCCCCCGGAGTCATCCATGTACAAATACCCATCAGACCTCCCCTACATGAGCTCTTACCATGCGCATCCTCAGAAGATGAACTTTGTAGCTCCGCACCCCCCTGCTTTGCCTGTAACATCGTCCAGCTTTTTTGCTGCCCCTAATCCATACTGGAATTCACCAACTGGAGGTATCTATCCCAATACCAGGCTGCCAGCTGCTCATATGCCTTCTCATCTTGGCACCTACTACTAAGTGGAGAAAAAAAGGTCAGAAAAAGCGAACAAAGACACTTCTTGCTGGGATACAGTCCCTGATGAATTGCAATGAACTCTATTGGAGTCCATGAATCAAAAGTGCCTAAAGAGACAAGTGAAGGTTTGGCTGGGAAAAAAAACCAAACAACAAACATTAAAAAAAAAAGACTCTTTGTAGTAGGGATTTAAAGGAGATATTCAAGAAGTATTAAGATACTAAAATGTAATGTATATGGGCATCGACTCTGTGGACCAAACAACAATAGACTATTGTAGGTAAAAGCCTGAAATGATGAGGAAAACCTACGAAAGCTAGTGGTCTTAAAAAAGTGATAAGCTTATGTGTAAAGTTTGATATCTTGATAGTGCAAAACTGGGACAATACTACAGCAATATAAGGATAAGTCTATAGTGACCTAACATACAATATATGAAACATTACAAAAGAGGGAGGGGGAAGGTAAAAATAAGGGAAAAAAAACCCTACCTGTATTTAAAAAATAGAAACATATCAACAAAAGAGATTGGTTTAGTGTGGAAGCTGATTTGGGATATAACAGAATTGTTTTAGTTAAAATAAAATGAGTTCCATTCATAAGAGTGTTATCAGCTACTCAAACTGTGAAGACAACTCGAACTTTAAGATTCCTTGACAGTATTACAGGAACCCTGAGCCAGACATTGGAAATGAGAATGTGCTGAAGGGCAAGTGTATGATTGTAGATCAGAGGCCTGCACCTGACAGAGGAAGGAGAAAGGAGAAAGAGGAGGATGAAGGTGGTGACAATGCAAGAAAAGAAACTTCTTTACCAGTTGAGACTGAAAAGACTGAAAACTTAGTAGTGTTGGGACTATGAAGAAACACTTGTTTGGACTTGTGAAATGTATTGCTCAGTATCATACCATTCCCAGTATTACAGGAGGAGCAGACTTGATTTTATAGTAATAAAAAAAAGGTGGAAAAAGGGAAAAGCAGAAGAATTCAGAAATCAAAATATGCATCTCTTTTTTAAAAAAAGTAAAACTGGAATTGTGTCTGATATTTAAAAAGTTACCAGTTAGAACCTCATTGTTATTAAGGGAGTTTGTTTTCTATTGGTTAAAGCAAGAGACAACCCCTGACTGCCAAAATCAGAAATCATCGAAGTATTTTTGTTAGGCGGGCGCCAGTTTTTCTTTATCGAGTCGCGAACGCTGTGCGTTTGTCAGAATGAAGTATGCAAGTCAATGTTATTTTTTCCTTTTTATATAATTATTATATAACTTATGCATTTATACACTACGAGTTGATCTCGGCCAACCAAAGACACAAAAAAGGGACAATCAAAAATATTGTGGCCTTGAATTTTAACTCTGTATGCTTAATGTTTACATTATGAACATATTAGTACTTAGAATGCAGAATGTATGTAATAAAATAAGCTTGGCCTAGCATGGCGATTCAGATTGACACTGTAGTTTGCATTTGCATTTCTGTTTTTAGTTGCTGACATGCCTATCAGATCTCCTGCTCAACATGTTAAAATATGCTAGGCATTTTGTTTTAAAAATCTGTTTTACGAAATCTGACAATCATGAAAATGTAGGACCAAATAGCAATGCTTAACCTAAGTTCAAAGTGGACAGGTGCTGTGTATCTTCTTTTCCAGACAGTTCTGCTAAAGTACTTGCCATCCTTCTCTAACAGTGCCTTGCCATTCCTGTCCTGAGATTCTTTTGCCCAGAGATTGCAACCATGCCCAATTCTTTGATCACTTCATGACCAAGTTTGAAAATGAAGTCTAAAGGAGGCTTCTAGGAAGAATACTGATACCCAGAAATTATCTTTTATTGCCATCAGATTATGCAGTATAATCTCAGCCTGAGATGTATTTTCATACTGAAGCATGTTCACTTGCCATGCCCCTTGCTATTAATACATAATGTATAATTATTAGTAAATAAAGTGAATAATGAATAACTTCCATTATTCCTCACTTTAAAATGGAGTGTATGGTAGCTTGTTAATTTGTCAGCACAGTCCATCCTGGCTATTTACAAAGGGCAGAAAGTTTTCTTTCTATTCTAGATTTAGAGTCTTCCCATTCTGTACCTAGGGCCCCAAAACTACATCTGGTGCCTAATGGCATGACTTCATTTTTTCTGCAACACCAGCTGAAGAACTGGTCTGGAAAATCAGCACTGACATTTATGAGTGGCTTTCCACAGCAGGCAGCGTTTTACTGCAGAGACCCCAGACAGCTCAGACCTCCAGCTGTATCCCTCTTTTTTGCTACTCTTTTGTCTCTTTTTTCCAGACAAAATGGGTGTGGTTTCAAGTTTTATTGCAAATGTTCTGCATATCCTTTCTGTAGAGCATTAATCAGTGCTGTGCAATGGGAACCTACCTACCTGCCAGACTCCCGTGTTATGGGTGTTTTGATGACAGTTTATAAGTGCAGGATTATATTACTAATGTTTGAGACCTGAGCAGTGGCATCATAAGCCTTGTGATAGTTTGGGAAATAAGCACTGTAGGGTCTATATCTCTTAAAAAATAAAAACTTATGGAAAGGTTAGAAAAACTGAACTCTTAGAAAAGGTTAGTATTTTAGAAAGTTATGGCAGGCACATCTACATGCTGACTATCAGAATAATAGTTTGCTTTTCAGTGGAAATACCTCTACACATGCTTGCTATCTACTTCATGTGCGCTTCCAACTCAAAAACGGTAAGTGTGTTGTTGAACCACCTTTTAATTAAACACTTAAAAATCCAGATAAAACAACCATCTTTGTTTAGATTGGCAAGGACATATCTGAAAACCTCCAAAGCATCCCCAGTGCTCACAGAGCTGCTTGCGGGATTTCCACTTTGTGTTGCCTGGCTGCTATCATGTGGAATGAGCAACATCCTGACATGAAAAGAAAGGGTCCAAATCCTGGGACAGAGATGGTGTCACAGCAGATGGTATAATGACCCCTCGTGATGAAAAGCAAAATCCTACAGTAGCCCATGGGTAGGTCACAGGCGAACCAGTCCAGGACACCTGTCTTAGAAGTACACTTTTCCCCAGGACCAGCTCACAGTTCTACAGGAGCCTTGGAAAACCTGGATTTTGCAACCCTAAGGATGAAGGGGAGGATGAAAGATGGAGAGACCTTACTGCTGCCGCACTGAAATGGGGGGCTCTGCTACTTGCGGAGCCTTCCTACCCCAGGGGCAGCAGTTACCCCACAGGGTCTTCCTGCTGGAGGGCAAGGACCAGCCTAGTGTTTCAGGGCAGAGGTACAACAGGCCGTGGACCCATGGTAGTGTTTCTGCTACTCACTGCCTGCTACCCAATCTGGCCCTGCCACTAGATACTAGGAAGACTAGAGTGTGGCGAGAATTTTAGGGGCTGGTTCCTGGTGCAGGCCATGCCAAGGGATGGACCCGGTGCAAGCAAAATGCTCAAGGAAGATGAGCAACTCTGTGTCCTTACCATGAGAGACATTCATATGAGGCTCAGCCAAGCACCAAGAGCTCAGCTGTTCAGTCATTTAAACACCTGGATGCATGGACAACATGGCCCTGATGAGTCACATTTGCACAAGCTGGTCATGTTTATAAGTCTCATACCTTATTACAGCACACTGATGACTGCTTTGAAAGTAAAAGCTTTTTTTTTCCTGAAATTTAGAAATATGCATGGGTGCTTATCTCCCACCGAGAAATACACATCTGTCTGAGAAGCTATGCTAACATGGGAAGCAAAGGTGAGAAAAGTTTTCAAAGTTAAATTAGGAAGCTCAGATATCACTGTTCTCAATATTTCCCCTGATATAAAATTGGTTTTGGTAAGTATATACAAAATGCTTTTGAAAGATGTATTTTACAAGACTTGTATTGTGAATCTTAAGGGACTCAGAGAGAGATTAGAACAGCAAAGCACCAGCTATACTGAGCTCCTTCATTCGCCACACTTTCCACATTCAGAAGACTCCAGATCAAGTACCTCAACTGCCACACACTTTTTAAGCTGCCCACAGAAACACAGGGATCAACAGTGATCTGAACTTTTTTCTTCTGCAAACTCTTCTTGCTCAGACTGTTTCTTACACCAGTATTGTTATTTACAGATGCATAAAGGGAAGGTAAGAAAACCACTCTGCCTTATGCTATATGCTTAAGGATCCCGTGACCTTTTTCTGTGCCACCTTTTCTAGTTTTGGTCACATCAGGGCAATGGCCCTGAGAATAGTCTCTGCTTACCTCAATCTCTAATAAACCAGATTGGTGCTTCATCCATCCAAAGGATTCAGGTAACTCATGCCTGAATTTTAGTTGCCTCGTGATGCAGCACAAGTGCTTCATTCCCTGTTCGGTCTGTAGAGGGAGCCTTTTGATATCTTCACAGCAGAAGCTGCATGCCCTTGCATCCTTACTTAAGGAGATGAGGTGCTGCCATGGGGGCGCACTGGAATTCTCACATCTGCCACTGTGCTGGGCTGTTCAAAGGGCCCTTCCTCATCAGACCTCTGCTAAGAGCTCACAGACCTTAGGGTTCAGAGAAGGCTACCCTCTAGCACTTGGCATTACACCAAGGGAGGCAAGGGCTAAAAAGTCCATGAAGCCTTCCTCTTGGTTAATTAGCACTGTGGCCCTCCCTCCATAGTAAGAACTGCATATATACACAACAGGTCAAGGCACGAAGCTCTTGGCTGTGCACTCTATCACTCCTCTCGCCCTCTGGTTATGTCTTGGCCTCTGTGCATACCACATGAGAGGGTCATGCCAGGAATTTGACAAGGGAAAATATGAAAATGAAGTCTGGGTAAGCCATACCATTTTCATCAAACAGATGAGGCTGCTCAGAAGCCTCTCCTGGCTCCCTACTTGTTTCCAGCCTTCAGCTGCAACCTCTGAAGTGGCTTTGCTCCACCACTGCCCTCAGGCTGCTGTGACCGCTCCTTCAAGGCACTGGCAGCTGAGATTACATAGGAAGCATGACCCAGTGAGACCCTGTTGAAGAAGGGGGACTACTTGGTGAGCTGGTGAATGAGGATGTTAAGCCAATTGGAATGTGGAAAATTGTTTCAAAATGTAATGGCTTTCATTATTTAAAAACACACTTATTTTCAAGAAGACTGGAGAAAACAGACAGGATGGTTTAAGCTAGGAATTGCCCTGAGATGTACTTTTAAATCAGTGGAGTAAGGACTTCTCAAAACCAGGCTTGGAAAGTTCATTGGTTTGTGTGCCAGAATGTTGGGCCATACATATTTTATAAAAGAATAAGGGACAGAACAGTTTTCTATGTACAATCCTAGGAGACGTAGTGAGGAAGGCTACTCCAGAAACCCCATCCATGCTCCTCACTATTACAGGATTAATTTTTATTGTATAGTTACTGATGTTTCTTTAACCTTCTTCTCATTTGAAAATGTCTCAGCTCTAGGGTATTTCCACCCATTCCCTTAACACAGAGGTTAATACATGCCATCATCAAAGCTTTTTTGTGTTCCTGCTATTTTTGTATTTTGCAGTTTCTTCTGATTATGCTCCCCATGCATCACAGTCCAGAATTTCCAGCCTGCCTCAATGTTTACAGCTTTCCAAATATTTGTAGTTTGTTATCACGCTCCCTTTGACTGGATGTTAGCCAAGCTTAGACGTATTCCACTTCACAAACTTATCCTTCTTCTTCTCTGATAATTGTTAATGGGCCCTTCTGATTTTTCTTTTTCTTTTTTCTTTTTTTTTTTTTTTTTGAATCTGTGCACATGGGCAGCCCAGATGTCTCTAAACAAATTCCATTTACGATTTCTCTGCCTGCCATTTCCTTCCCACTGGAGTCTGCTGCTTACCCCACTCAAGCACCTAATGTGCTTGTTGCCTCACCTGGCTGAAAGGTCTTCCTTGAGCAGCTAAAAATCCCTTCATCTCTTCAGCTCTGAACAGACTTCCATGCCCTTTGTTTGGAGCAGCATCTTTCTCATGACCTGAAAACCATCCCTTCCTCAGATCTCTCCACCAACACACCACAAGGGAGGTTTTTCCAAATTATTGTTCTGAACTGGCTGTGCTAATTCCACCAGCTCATCTCACCCAACTGTGCAGTGTTTATTTTGAACTTGTTCTGTCTGTGTCCCAGGCAGGCTGAAAGCTTCAGACAGAAAATGCACATCCACAGAGAGCTCAGTAGCGTGATGCTCTTAATACTAGATAATCATGAGTAATACTGCCAAAAACAGTGCCTATGCATTTCCAGTTTTCTTCATTATGGAAAATTGAAAGCTGCTCAGCAGAAAACAAATACAGGGTTCTTAAAACAGGCATAGGCACTTGAGTGAAAGATTGCAATGATACTTTTGGGCTTCAAAGCAGCCCTAAAAGGAAATGAAAGGCAAGTATTAAGTTTTAGACATGTCTTTTACTCAATTCTTTCATACGATTTTTGCAAAAGTAGCAGTTTGTACCAACAAACAAGCCATGTAGACCCTTAGTCACCTAAGGCATGATCTCAGGACTTCCAGGAATCATATGGGACTTCAAAGTCCTCCTTCGTACACCCTCCTGAAGAAGCGCTGGAGAGCTTGTAAAGCCCTCCAGTACATCTGCAACAGCACTGACCACTGAAATGGTGGTTAAAAACAATATTCCTTTTCCCTTGCAGTTTGGGAGGGCACATTCACCTGAGTTACTGTAATCAAAATACAAGAGGAAGAAAAAAAGAAAGGGGGAAAGTCAAAATATTCATTTGTTATATGGTTGAAAAATCACCCCATGCTGTCTGGTTCCCAGAAACTAGTCTGACACATCAATATATTTCAGTTTCCTGGGATGAGAATGGCATTCATATGACCCAGCCATGAGTCGGATCCTGTTGTGCTGGATATGGTAAATACAGATCATGACTAACAGATGTTGCTTTGAAGTGCTCATATCTTTAAATATACAAGACTAATAAATGCTGGAAGAGGCTGTATTTTCTACCAAGACTAGCTGAACATTTTCCATTTCAGCTCGTTCTTCAAGGAGGGAAGGTAGGATTGTATTTTTCTTTCTAACGTGTTCTGAGGATAAATCCAGGAAACATGTAGAAGGTGCTTGGACATTGCAATGGGATCATATCCTAACACAGATAGACAGCTCACAGCCTGGCTTCCTAAGGGGCTGAAGTGTCTGCTGTTGCCCTGAATGACTGCTGGTACAACAATGGAAAAGTTGTAAGTAGCTTTGTATGGTTGTAAGCAAGTTGTAAACCTCCCACCATGAATTTCCAAGGACAAGACAGAAAATCAGGACTGAAGCAAGTGTCACAAAGCATTTGAAGCACAGCAGGGCTTGATTTTCAAAACAAGTGTGAAAATACAGGTTGTTACCTTATCTGTTCCTGGAAGACTGAAGTGAATGAGGTGACAGGAATGGAGGAATACAACCAAAGATACATGGAAATTACAGAGGTATTATCAGTTAAGCTTGGAAAGGGGAAGGAAAAATAGAAGAAGGAGCGCAAAATCAAGAGGGAAAGAAGAAAAGGATTTATGAAGTGCTGTCAACAGGGGTAACAAAGTGTGATGACACTGATCCCCTTAATAGGAATTTATGGAAGGGGATGTAAGTGTACCTTTAAGACATTGTTGCAAGGATTAATCAGTGCTAAGTGATGGTCACATGCTATCAGATCTGAGTTGTCAGTAAACAGATAGCCAGAGGACCAAAATATGGACTGAGGATGTGCAGGCAGTAATCAAGGAGGTTGACTTAGCTCAGCCACCCCTGCTCCTTAGGGAAAGGGGAATTGCATGTGGTCAGAGGATCTCAGAAAGGCTTCAACAGATGGGGAAACCCAAACAAGTTATTTTCCTTTATAGGCATGGAAAGTGAAATATGGATCTGAAGGATGTGGTGAAGAAAACAGCAAATGGATATCAAGAGGTTAACACAAAGAGAGGTGAAAGTGGTGAAAGTGGAGGAAAAGGAGACCATAGATTCTAGGAAATGCAGAGAACCAGAAAAGGCTTAAATAGAAGATAAGGTCAGGTTTAGTTCAAAGTAATGAGCCAAAAAGTGATGCTGGAGAGCAACTGTGATGTACAGTTTGGTTAGTGCAGGTTAGCACATCTGGGCTAAAGTAACAGCTGAAACCACCTGAGCTGAGGAGACAGTGAAGTTTGTAAATGTTATACTTCATTTCTCTTTCTATATTTACCACTTCAGTATATTTTCAGCTAACATTTCATCACAATTTCCACAAACATTTCATGTCAAGACTTCATTACAATGTAGCCTGCACACTGAACAGCTGTAAAATAGCCTTGCCAATGCTGGTAATTTGCATTGGGAATGCAATATCCAGTTCCAATCACTGACAAGTGCTGTGCAAAATGAGCTAACCAGCATTTTTCATTTCTTTAACCACTCACCTAAACAATTAAATGTATTGCAGCGCTAAATGTATAGTATATAATAAATTATTCCAGACTGTACAAAAGCACCAGACGATACATCTCTGTTGTTTTGTCATAAGTTGTATAAAATGCTGGCTTAGCACTCTGTAAATGGCTTTGTTCACTCTTGTTATTTTAATTGCATAACAAAACCCAGTAAAGTTTTTTGCATCCATTGTGTGTAATGTCTCCAGCTATGCACCAAATCTAATATGCTCTGCTTTTCCTACTAAATGCAGATCACAGTGGAAGGTTTTAGCAGGGCAGTCTATGAGGTGGGAAACCAGTCATTACTTCAACATTTTTGATGTTCCACTCTAACTACCGGAATAGCTCTTGAGCCGACACATGGTAGATGCTCCTAGTTACTGTTGCATTGTTACCTGAGCTAAAAGCTGAGACATTTGGTTTGTGGCTCAGTCATCTATTTCTCAAAAATATCTCATGGGCTTTACTGCAATTATATTATAAGGAGTCATTGGGGCCTAACATGCCTTTTTTTTTTCTTTTCTGGCACAACACAATGTAGATTGGAAGAAGTAGAGCAGATTTATTTAGTCAGAATACCTGGCAAAATGTAGTTAGTTTACTGATGGTAAATTCCAAATGACCCAGAGTAGCTTAGGCTCTCAAATCCCATAGATTTGTGATGGACTTTGCATCTCTCAGTCCCTAAAAAGTTCCAGAAATCCTTCCCTTTGTCATTTAAGAAAGTCACATTTGTTTGGAAGGACTCGAGCTGAGCGCAGGGCCCTGGGGGTGACCCACGCTCCAGCAAAGGCAGCCACCAGGAGGCAAAATGCCACCATACAAAATGCTTGCAGTTAAAGAATAAATAGTTCCCCAAAGCACTTTTCAAAACTGTGACTGATAGTTTTATGTCCCCACAGTGGGATTTGGGGTGAGCTTCCAAAGAAAAAGAGTCAGACAACAATGTAGATTTGGGATCGTGTTTGAATACCCTTGGCTGTGAATTCTAGTCTTGGTCTGACACTTCCACGTTGATGTACGAATGTGACCTCTCCCCAGGCAAGCTCTCCCACACAGATGGAAATAGAGGCCTTGGGACTCTTGAACCTAAACAAAAAATGCCCATGTGTTTTCTAACCCATTCTGTGGGGCTGCTGGGGCCTCTTACAGCCTCTACAGCCTTCAGGGTAGTAGCAGCAAACATGCATCTGGGCAGTTACCCATTTCAAGGCTACTGAGCGTTGGTGGGGAGAAGCACTTTCAGAGACTGGGAAAGTGCTAAGAGTTTCCTGAACCATAATGTAGTATGAGACACTAAGGAAGGTCTGAGTGCTTGTGGCATTGCCTGACCACCAAGTGATCTGGGCAGGGTTGTAATTGATTGTGAACCATATGGAGAATTGACAGGCCTCCAGGGAAGAAGGAGAGCTCCCATAAACCTGCTGTGCCATGCATGGTTTATACAATTATCCTGATAATGATGCTCCTGGAGACTCTCAGGTTTAGTCTCCTGCACCTGCACATAAAGAGGTGACTTGAACATGTTTTATGAGATATAGTACAGGAGTGCATGCTGGGCTTAGCCTGCAAATGCCTGCCCTTTGAGCCTCTTTCAAGCTGCACAGTGACTGACTGATTGAGCTCCTGGAATTTCCCCTGTCACTGAGCTCAGGCTTTGATGCCTAGAAGCCACAGCTCCAGTGGCAGCTGGACACCCAACTGATCAGTCCCTACAGGCAAGGATGCGCATAGAGCTGTAGGGGTCCAAGGCACCAGGCATTTTTCTCTTAGGCAAGAAAAACAAAAATTCTGTTTTAAACAGTACAAGAACTGGTAAATGAATTTGAATCCTGTGTTACTGGTAGCAGTGTGCCCAGGCTGGACCACTGGAGCAGGGCTCCTTTGGCTGTGCTCCTGCCAAGCATTGGGCAAGGTGGGATGCTAGGCTGGAAACAAACCCAGTGCCATGGCCAGGCCAGCAGCCCCAGCATTCAGCATCTCTATGCTGTGGACAAAATCTTCACAGGGTGCCAGTGCTGTCTGTTCCAAGGAGCACTGGTGCAGAGGGACACCAAGACAAAAGCTCCCGCTTTGTTACCCTGCATGGCCATTGTGCTCCACCTATGGTGGGGTTCATCTTGGGGCACAAACTGTGGGGCTGGGCTTTTGCAGGCAGTGATCTGCCAAGCAGCCCTGTGTGCTTTCTGCCTGTCCTGCCTTTCTCTACAGCCATGGAGGGAGGACTGGGCATCTGTGAACGTGCCTGCATGATTCCCAACCCCTGAGCAGGTCTCTGTGGTATGGGTGACAGTGCGTTCAACCCAGGGACAGGTGGACACCAGCCCAGTGCTCACCCCCTGGTCAGTAGCCATAGTTGGATGCCACACTGTCCTACCTGGCCTTGGATGCAGTCCTGCTTGTGAAAGCCAGCCCTCGTTAGTCTCCTCAAGATTGCAATAGCAAGGGACCCAGGAGATCCTGCGCCTCCATCCCTGCCTTGTGTGCACATCAGCCCCAGAGACCTTCTGCTCCCCTGGGAGCCAGCTGCCAGCAGCAGAACAACCACAGCTGCTTAAGTGTATCCAGGCATATTTGCTGGTCAAGGCATATTCCTATTTCTCCCAAAAGATGGCACTAGGATTCACCAAAAGTGAATCACTCAGCACCCTGAGTATTTTTACATCTATGAAAAATGCCAGCAAGGCCTTCCACGACAGCATCCACCCTTTGCTCCCACTAACCAAGGGATGGCCCCTCCACAGCATGGAGACACTACCTCCTCAGGACAGACCCTAATGGGACTCTAGCTTATGGGCAACAAGAGAGTGAAAAACTAGCTGCCATCTGGGCTGAGAGTATGTAGCAGGAGGGGATGTCTTTTGGTAGAATGAAATACTCTTCCCCCTCCATATATCTTCTGGCTTATTTCTAAGGCAATGAAAAAAACAAATATGCACTATTGGAATTAATCTTCTTATATGCTGACATTATCTGCTGTAGCAAAATCGACATCATTAGGATTTTTACTGAGAAGTTAATTATTTTTTGATTTGATGCAACACAGTCCATAAAGCTATGAATAGAGAATCTGTCTGGTAATTTAGGCCACGTTTTAAGTTTTTTTTTGAGTGCAAATGTTTCTACATAATGATGATTATAGAAATATTTTCATGATTAAAAGAATAAAACTAATGAAAATAACTTTTGGTGAGATTGCTTTTCCTTGCAATTTTTATATTGTGTTGAAGAAAGCTTTTTATCTGTCAGTGAACAAATTGTTTTTTTGCCTGAAATACAATCCCCATTCCAAGATAATGGATTTTTTGTATTCATTATCATCTCTAATAGAGCTATCACCTGAATAGCTGGAATTTTTCTTTTCATTAAAGAAAACTATAGGGTCATAGCTCTACAAATGAAAAGAAGTTAAAGTGTGCAGATGAAGGTTTTCTAAAGAGAGCAGAACTCCAAGGCCGAAAGTGCTTCCTTAGTACTTTTCAAAATGAAGAGAGTGCCTTGTCAAAGCAACTCACCTTCCTGGATAGCTCATCAGCCTCAAGGACTGTTGGGTCCCACAATTTCCCAAGCAAATAGTATACATTAGCATTACAAGTTCAGCAACCACACTTCTTGTGAGAAGGTCTTTTACTTTACAAATGCATGTATCTCCTGAAAGATAGATGACTGATTCCCGTGTGCTTCCGATTTTTTTGGACCAGAAGTTAACATACAGCCATTCCCACTGCTAGCAGTCAGAAAGATGCTTTTTTCCTCTGCATGTTACTGTCACTAAAGTGAGATTAAAAATGCGAATGTGAAAGGCAGTCTGAAGACTGTACTTACCTCAAGCTGAAGACCCCACATCTTGCAACACAGATGTTCTTCTAAGTACATAAGCTTGGAAGTGTCTGTTGAGCATGTTACTATCACTGAACATCACCGTATTTTAACAGTGCAAAGTATAATCTGTATGTCCCACTTATTGCATTGCCCACTCCTTTTGTTGTGCTTAGCAGTAGGCTTCTGCTACTCATGTCTTTGAGCAGGATGATGTTCTTTTCAGTGGTTTACAAATTGTCATGCACGTTTACAGCACAATTACGAATGAAGTGGCAGCCTCACAGAAGAGGACTCCTCTGGCCTGGATTCATCCATAGCCCTTCTGGAGGGCAGCAATTTGCTGCCTTTTGTAAACTCAGGACACTCCAGAAAGAAAGCAAACAGAAAACAATAACAACAGCAAAAAGACTACAAAGCAGCCCTTATTGTGGAAATGCACTGTGTAAAGAGTATACATCTAGGATCATAGAATCGCAGAATTATAATCATAGAATGGTTTGAGTTGGAAGAGACCTTAAAGCTCATCTAGTTCCAATCCCCCTGTAACAGGCAGGAACACTTTCCACTACACAGGCTTATCCAAAGCCCCGTCCAACCTGGCCTTGAACATTTCCACAGATGTGGTATCCACAGCTTCTTTAGGCAACCTGTTCCAGTGTCCCACCACTCTTACAGTGAAGGATTTCTTCCTAGTATCTAATCTAAATCTATCCTCTTCCAGTTTAAAGCCATTCTTCCTTGTCCTATCACTGCATGCCCTTGTAAAAAGAATGCTTCGGAGCACTGTGCGTGGGCATGAGGGACCTGGGTGCTTTAAAATGTCCTGACACTAGATGGTGTGGTGGGTTAGAGCAATGCCCTCTTTGCTGGAGACCCTGTTAGGAGCGCATTCCAGGCCGGTCCTGGGGCTTGGCAGGGCTTTGTATGTTTGTCAGCCTCTGCTCAAGAGGCCCCAGGGTCTAAAGGAGCCGCGTGGTTTTGGGTCAGGACACAGAGAGGTACTCAGCTGCTTGCAGCTGTGCCAGCCCACTCCGACTCCAGTTCCACTTCTTTTTCACACACTTTCTTTTAGAGCATCACTGCCCAGAAATTACAGAAAAAGCAAAGCTAATTACTGAAATTAATCATCCCCAAGACAACAGAGCCAAATAGACACCAATTGAGACTAGCTCTGCTGCAGGGACTATTTCCCTGCAGCCTGTAAGCACAAGTCCAGCTCATACCAATGCTGGCAGAAGTCAGCGCGTGTGTGTGTGCGTGGCTGTACCAGGGCATCTGCACTTCATCTGGCAAGTGCTGAGCAGCCACAGGGAGCCGTGGGTGCCTGTTTCACTCACTGATGTCAACGGCAGCGAATGGGATTCGGTGCTTTGAGGACGGCTTGGCACCTTGAAGGCAGGAGGCTTTAATGTGGTTTCTTGGGTGTAACTGAAGGCAGCTTTTAGCCCAGAGGAATGAATATTTTTTTTCCCTTTGTATATGCCCTGATTTTTTTAATCATGCTGTTAAATATGTTTTCTGGAGAGTGGTTATTAACAGAGGATATATTTTAGTTACTTCTTCAGGAACCATTGAGTAAGGTTGTTCAAGGTGTAATTTTTTTTCCCTTTTCCGAATAGGTGATTTGCTTTGCATCAGCACATGTACCAGCAGTATACTGGGGGTCAGAGCAACGACTTCTGGTAGGATTTCCTTTGTGATGCCATGGATTAGGAGCATGAAATCTGACTGACCTGTGCTGAACTCTTTGGTCTTGAGACACTTCAGTAGTTTTGGTCACCCTCCCGTTACCCCAAGAAATATTCTGAATGCAATTTAGACCTGTCCTAGTGTTTGATACTTACCTACTTATTAGACCTTTCATCGGTTACATGCATTAGTGGTCAAAACTGGGGCAACATAAGAAATCAAAAGGTGCCTCCAGTTGAGGCATTGCTCTATATCTCATGAAGAACTGAAAAGGAAGAAAATGTGATTCATTATAATAACTGACGCTTTCAGCACAATCCATCATAACTTTTGTTCCTTAAGTAAGTGTCTCTTTCTGTGGTCCTTGAGATGAAAACTTGAGCTTAGCTTCCCAAAAGAATGAAGTTTCTTTTAGCACATGAAAGAGATTTTCAAAGCTTAAGCATTTAAAACCTACAGAAAAGTAGGCATTGAAATAATAAAGGAAAATAATAAGTTTTATGAGAGAAAGAGGTATAAGATAACCATCACAATAAAATGGTGGTTATGAGCATGATGCCACTGTTAGGAATGCTGCAGCAGGAATTTGAGAATGTTTATCATTCATCAAGAGGGACAAAACATAAACAATTGGCTCAGGAATATTTTTTTATGAACAAACAAGGCAAGTGTAGTTTGCCATGACTCCTGGGTTCAGTTTTGAGATCATCAAGGACCAGTTTCTTCTCTTGCCTGGTATCCTTCATTAGAAGAAGTCCCACAATGAATTTGACACTAGGGAAAAAAGGTCTTAATTCTTCCTTAATATCCAGGAAGAACTACAGGAATTCTGTCACTTTCACCAGTTTTAGCACAAATGTGTGTTTCTGCCAAACCTTCAGCCACTTCTGTCTGTTGCTCTTTAGTTCCTTTATTTGTTTACTGTCTATAGCAAATATTATGTTCTCTCCTGTAGAAGTGCCCACACGTCAGTAGGGGAATAAGAAACAATCCCACATCCCTGAGGTGACTCACACACCTCGTGGATACTGAATCACCATTAAGATGAGGTGAACATGTGGTGTGCAAAGCAGAGGCTGGAACATTTTCAGCCAAAACATTCAGAAAACACTGGTACGCATTAAGGAATTCACAGGAGGGGAAGAGGAGCAGCTTGTGAATGATTATTTACAGCCCAAAAGGCTAAACTAACAACTCCCAAATGCCTCTGGCTCTCACCCGCATTACACACAATTCATTTTGTGTGACTGCAAAACCAGGGAGAAATATAGACAGTTCAGATGAACTTTGTCTCACTATAGTCCACAACCCCTCCTCAGCAGTCCCCACTCCAAGTTTGGGTACAGTTGGGCTTAATCATTATTTTTTTATTCCTATGAGTACTAGAACACTGTCATACACCGTATGCCACCCAAAACTCCCTTTGTGGGCGGAAAATGGGTCTCTGTTGTCCCTGCCATCTCCAGGAGAGGTCTGGAATGAGTGGCACTGGTTCCCCAGTGGAAGATGCTGCAGAGGTGTGATGGGCCTCCTCCTTCAGAGTGTCCACCCATATCTAAATTAAGGGGGAACACGGATGATCCTCCATAGTTCTCAGACAGACTCATCCCCTGTCTGAGCATGGGGCAGGTGGAAGCTGTGTGCATGTGGTCATCATGATGCCAAGCAGATCCAGATACTCATCGGGGTCTCAGTGTGTGAGCTTGGAGGCAGTGTCATGTTGAGACAACCACTGTGCCCCCAGCAGCACTGAGCACTGGCAAAGGTACTTGTGGCAGCATGGCACAGCATTGAACAATGTAGGAACCCTGAAGGGGCTTTTGAAACTCCATTCTTGAGTGACTTGGCCAAAGCTATACTGGAAAAACACTGAAATTATAGGAACTGAGTCACAGATCCTAGCACGCATATTTGTGTTGGATACTTTTATAGGTTAAAAGTAAATCCTCTTCAAGAGGCTTTTTTTCTCCCCACCATATGAAGGTAATTTGGGGTGAAGGTTTTGTTCAGAGTTGGATTCATGATGTTTTGTTGTTGCTTGAACTGAGAGGATCCTGTGTTAAATACTGTTCCAGAGCTGTACCCGCTTTTGTCCAGGTTAATAGACAAACCTTTGTCAAGGACATTGTGCAAACACATTTCCACAAGTCATTATTGTCTGGACACATGAGCAAATATTTGCCTAAAAAGTGTAATTGACTATTGTTCAAGAACTACCACCTGCCCCTTGGTTTTCTGGCACACTTGTAGAAGGGACTGCTCTTTACAGCATTGCCTTCAGCCAACATTTCCACAGAAGCCAACTCTTGACCAACAGTTAAGTAAACATTCAGCTTGCTGCCTTTTTTTTTTATTTCCCACAAGGCTGCATAGTCCTCTTACAATAAAGGAAGTGTTATGAAGACAAAGAGAAAAGACAACTAGCCTTTCTTCAGTAGTAGCACTATGGGGAAATGATATACATGGGAAATGGTAGTCCAACAGGAGGGACATATTGGAGTAGTCATGCACGAGACCAAGCAGCAACACAAAGGACAAGCTCATCTGTGTTATCGAGTTCATTGTGTCAGCTGAAGCTATGAGAAGTGATGACAGTCATGATGCCAGGGGATGAATGGACAAAAGAAGACTGTGCAGCTGTCCTGTAATATGTGGTATGTGACATGCCAGGCAGTTTGAGCAGGAGCTCTGCAGCCTCCTTTTGCATCTCCAGTAAAGCTGCCCCAAACAGCAAATAAATTACTTCAGAGAGAAACACTTGTCCACCTGCCTCGATCTTAAAGATATATTTATACTGAGTTTTAGTTTGGAAAGCTACACTCAATTTCAAAGTGGAAAACCAAATATTTCTTTTTTAGAATCTTGAATATTTTGTTAGTTAACCACTGTCTTTCCAGTTCTTTCTGGTTGAATTAGTTCAACAAATTTGATGGGAATTCACCAAAACATTTGGTCAATTAAAATAAATATTTTTCTGATTTAAGCCATTTTGTTAAAAATGGTTTCATCCAGTTCCACCCATGGAAACTGTGTGATTGCCTAAACTGATTTTTTTTTTTTTATTTATATATATCAACTTTATTTCAACTTTCTTCTCCCTAAACCAGTGATATGCTGCCAAGCTAAGCTGCCCCACAGGATTTGCGAAGGTAGTGACTGGCTAGAAATATATAATTGCACTAGATCTATTCTTTTTATGTTTTCTCAGTGTAATGAAACATTTTGCTACCAGTACTAAGAGATTAGTATTTCTTTTTACATCTATCAGACTTCCCAGCTAACTGGCCCCTGTGACCATGGCTGCTGCAGTTCTGCTGGCCTCAGAGCTCAGCAGCTGAGTTTCTTTGTCCCCTACTTTGTTTCTCTATCTTCGGACCCCCACTACCTGCTGAAACAGACCTTCACCAGAATCATCCTCATCTTAACCCTTATATTCCCACTTGTCCTTGTCCTGTTGCAGAAAATATGGTCCATGAAATCCCTGTTTGGTTAATGCCTGACTGAACACTGAAATAGCTTGACTTTACCCCGTACTCTTTCTTCTGCATTGTCACTGCTATCACAGCTCTTCAGAGACATATTCCATGCATGGCATTATATCCATGAGGATTTGTGAAATCTCTGTACTCATAATCTCCATCCTTGCCCAGAAAACATGATTGTCAGGTAAGCGACAGCTGGCCTTATCTGAGGACGACAGGAGTTGTGTGGAGATACTTGTGTTTGCATGGTGGGACACACATAGTGACCTGAGGCCATTAACTGTGATCGTATTTTCCCTTTGATCTGTCGCTGTGCTTGTGTTTTGGTAACCACTGATGTTGTGAACAAGAAGAGTAAAATAATGTTACCAAAACTTCCCCAAAATAGCCTCCTCTCTGTCACTTGAGAAGCCCTTTTTCAACACCAGCTGTCAACTGCCTGCAGCAGGAAATGCTTCCTCTGGTGCGCTTTCCTCCTGAGGAACTGTTAACTCTGAAACATGTGCAGAGCATGGATTCAATACACAAAAGGCTAAAAACTGCACAGCATCCTGTTCTTGCTATTCATAAAGTGGAGTATTTCTCTCACTCTCTGACATGGTGAGGAGCCAAAAAGAAAACCGCAGGTGCCTGATCCAGTACGCTGTTGGCATAGCAGAGTCACATCCCTGAAGGCTGGGTCCTATACCAAAGGTGAGCACACTGAAAACAGAGCAACGGATAGAGAGCTGACACACCTGTCACTGCCTGGAAAAAGAGGGAAATGGGAAGCTGAACTATTTCCTTGCACAAGGACTGCACAACCTGCTAAGTTGAAGTGAAAAGAGGTGCTGATGAGTTATGATGATTTCTACTAGCAGATTGCCACCATTTCCTTGCCTACCTTCAGAAAAATAATCACACTTGCCCTGTAGTGTGCAAGCAGCTTTACTGGCATGGCTCTCCAGGTTTGGTACGGCACAGGCATTAGCAATGTCTCTGCCACCCAACCCTTTCGGAGAAGGGAGCAGAGATGACTGAAGATGGGATGCAAAATATTGCTGTTGAGCCATCAAGGCTTTGAATGGCATAAATGCTGAAAACTGTCCTTCTGCTGCTTATGTTTAGTCACTGATGGGGCTGCATTGGGCTGCAGCTGGTTTTGCCCAATCTGGAGCAAATGTAAATGCAACAGTGTCTTTCCTGCCAGCTCAGAAGCCAGGGGAGGCTTGTACAAAGGTTTCACTGATGAAAGAGGACATCATTTATTGATGCATGCCAAGGTTATAATTGGGGCAATTTGCGCAACTGGGAAAAACCTAGACTTTTCTTCATCTCTCATGAGGAAATTAAGAAGCTTGGTTGCCAAATATCTGCTGGGAGAATCAAGAGGAAGCAGAGGTGTTTATTCGCCAAAGGAAATGGGAGGGCTCAGCGCCTGCAGCAGTGACATTATTTGAACACGGAGCATGCACAGGGCTGTGCTAGGACTCTCATCCTGTTGCCTTGGTGGTGCAGGAAGCTATCAACCTCGAGCCTTCCATCCTGCCAGTGCCCACACTACACTGAGCCTCAGGGGGTTCATGAGCCCCATGGGATTTTTTATTTTATCCTCTGTTTCAAAGACCGCAAGCTTTTCTCTGTGTGTGTGTTTGTGTATATGTGAGACTTGGTTCTCATCCATGCCCTCTGCAGCCCTCTTATTTAGCTTTTCCTGTTAACCGAAGGTTTGATTCCATTCTGGAGAAAAAAAACACACAACATAAAATCACCAGAAATATTTCTCTGCTCATCCCACCCATCCCCTATTTCAGCTTAATAGAAATGGCTCTCTGAATTTTGTCAACAGTGCTGTTCAGGCTGTTCTACTACCTATAGTTTGTGTTGGGTTATTTTAAATTATGTGGCTTTTATCTTCCCAGAAGCTTTACATGATTTCAGGAGTACATTATATCACATGATTAGTTTATGGTGCATGTGGTTTGGTTTTCTTTTCTCAGAGGAAAAATTACTTGCTCAACCCTGTTTTTGGATTTAGTGCTTTCATGATTTTTAGGATGCACTTTTTTTAATATCCTTTTTCCTCTGTATGTGTGTATCAGAGAATGACAAGGGCTGAGATAGCCCATGGTTTCTGTGGGTAGATGATTTCATGGTCCAGGACCACTTCCAAAACAACCTTTTCTCCTGGACAGAGGAATATTAAATTTATGGGAGGAAGTTACTGGCAGCGGTGAGATCCTTCTCCACCTCAAAACTTGAGGCAGTTTCTTAAAAATGCTGGGTTCAGGCCTTTGGCATGTCTGTGGCAGCCGGTATTGCAAAGCAAAGTTGCCACAGCTTTCTCTTGCAGTTACTGTTCCCATGGGCTGGTGGCTTCATGGTTTTGCTGTGGTCTACACCGTAAGTGAGGAAGCTGAGTGAGTGCAAATGGCCATGTCAGGAAAGACTATCAGTTCCTAGACAATGGGATTTGAGCAGGGGTGTTGTTTAATTGTGCCATCATGCATTACTTAACACATGTGGAGGATCCAGGCTGCGGGCTAAATGGTTAGAACTGCAGCAGATCCTTCAGCGGCTGCAGTAGGGCTGCAAACTCTTCCAACTGCTGCCTTTGGCCAAACAACATTGCCTTCAGCCTCTACTTTGGCTCTGAGTCAAAAACTGTGCTTTTTCCTGGTTATACCTGCCCATCTGGTCTGAAGAACAGCGATGCTTACCCATCATTGGGACACCTCAAAGACCTGTTAAATGAAATGCAAATGTTAAACAAAGACAGATAGTAATATGGCATCTTTTGATGGCCTAATTCCCCTCTGGGAAATGTCAACGCTCTGTGAGAACAGAAAGGGTAAGGATAAGTGTATGGGATGGAATTATCCTCCTGTTAAATGAGGAACTAGAATGACAAAGCCCCTATGATACTGGAGGCTTAGGACGCATCATCGCATTGTTGCAGATATACTTGGTTTTCATTTTTTTCTGGGCCATCCCAGTCTTTGAAACCTATGAAACAACATAGATGTGGTGACCACTAAGGTCAGACTGGGATAGTGTGTGATGTGCACCCAGTCCTCAAACTGAAGGTGCATTGATACCTTCAGCACAGCTAAAAAAAGCCCATGAAAGCAGTCTGTGCATTACAGCCTTGTATGGGGCTGAACTACTACCCAGCACAGTCAATGGGCGGCTCACTCATGAGCTGTGTACATTTCAGACGAGGCTCAGGGTGCCCTGGATCACAGACCTTTTTCTTCATGTGTGCATACAAGTTGTTGCCCTCTATCAGCCGCCCGATGCTGACTCCTACAGAGGCTTTCTAGGAGAATCAAAACAGGCTTTTTAAGGCATCTGTCTGTTTACACAGTAAAACCAGATTACATTGGTGTAGCTCCTATCAAAGTCCAGGGAGGACGATGTCCATAGAGCAGCATGATTTGGCCTTTAAACGGGAGCCCTTTTACTAAATTGAACAATACTGCAAAGAAAAGCCTGTTGTAAATCATTTATTTTACTTGAGTAACCGTGGGAAAGGAGAGAGAAGAGCAGGAAGGAAAGGATACCTGCATTTACAGCCAGCAAGATTGGTATCAGCCCTGGAAAAATAACTGAGCAGGGATCAGAGAAAAACTGACAAAGACTTGACCTTTGTGTGTGATCTGCAATAACAAAAGGGGTGTAAATGCCTTCTAAAGTAAACAGCAAACCTTCTCTCTTCTTTCAAGACACGGAGCTGTGTGACCAGTGATGGCAACAGCTCATGCCTGAGATGGTGGTGAGGAGAGGGGCAGCAGGTAAAGACGTGTGGCTGCCAAGGCCCCGCTGTGGCTCCCAAGTTGACAGGGAGCAGCGTAGACCCAGAGCTGCTGTGGCAAAGGCAGGTCCAATTCGGGACACAGGGCAACAAGGAGCACACTTTGGGCCATGAAATGCACCTCGTAGAGGACTATTTTTCAGTATACAGCCCTACCACTGCCAGCGTTAGCAAAGGAAAACTCTCTGACTCAGAGATACCCACGTGTTCTCTGAATCCCTGTCCTACACCCTGAAACGTAGCCCTCTGTGTGATGGGGGAAGAGATCTCCCAGGCCTCTCCCATTCCCTCAGGACCTCCTGGTCTTCAGGCACTGCCAGCTTCAATTCAAAACACTTTCTGCATTGCCCAAATCACCCCAGCCAGCTGGGCTTGTTTATGTCAGCTGCTCTAACTTCAGACTGACCAGGGCAGTGATAGTGCTCTTCAGTAGCAGGCACAACCAGCAGAGACAGTGACTTTTACTTAAATCAAATCCATTTCAGAGAAAATGAAAAAGAGAAAACCTGACTCTAGCCCCTTCCTGAGGTTTGACCCTTCCCTTCTCCTGTGGAGGTCCATCCCTTCCTCTTCCTTTGCAAAAGCAAACCTGTTGCTTGCATGTGCTTACCCATTCTCTTACCTCCCACCAGAAAGTGTTTTTATTTCTATAATCTCCTTTTGATCCCAAGCTCCACCAATATATAGTTTTCAATGCACTGGAGACAAGACCTCTCAACCCAAAAGCATTGCTGATTATCTTTTCATATAACCTTAAATCACCTTATCCAGAAAACTGGTGGATTACTTCCCTGTTTGTTTCCCACAGACTCATTGAAATTAAAACATACAATACCTATTCCTGGATCCTTACACAGTTTATACAGTTTCTTTTAATAACCTTCATAAAGTCATTATGTTTATTACCTAATAATATGTAGTTGGAAGTCATAAAATGTATTTACATTAGATAGTTTTCCAAGCATGCGAAAGGCAAATCAGCACCCCTAGCCTGTGTTGTGATAAGGTCAGATGGATTTCTTAAAATACAGGAAGTTTACTGGCAAACCATTATATTTTTTTAATCAAAGTAATATTCCTGCCCCCTCTATTTCTCCGTAATATGTTGACTTTCAAGAATCGTGTACTTTGGTCCTTTGTTCTCGTCATACTACAGTAAGTGAAGTTATTCATGTTTTTCTTTCCTCTTAGACCAAAACAAACCACCTGAGAGCCATCAGCCAACCATCACCTTGGATGGTGCAGGGAGCCCTTGGGAGGATGGGGGTGACTGAGCACTGCAGTTCATGCTGTGCATTGACAACAGTGGTGCCTCCCCATGCTGCATGTCAAGACAAGTCTGGAAGTCATCCTCAGGTCACAGTTCACCTGTCATGGTGTGTGCTGCAAAAACCATGCCCTTTGGTGCCCAGGGACTCCCCCTTTCCCCAACAGGATCTCTGACCAACCTGGGTATCTCCTCTGCACAAGCAGTGACGGCTAGGGGTGGGGGGCAAAGCACAGTCTAATGACAGCTTATCTGGTGACAGGTCACCTCAGGTTGCTGTTTGAGTGTTACTACTCTCATTTCTTTGGCTTTTAGTTGAAAGAAAGGCTTTGCAAATAAGGCAGTCCTCATTGATATCAGCATCTAGGCTGTTTTGAGCTCTGCCATGGACTTCCTGAGATGATAGCATGTGAAAGTCACTCCACCTCATTGTGCTGCACAGTGTCTATTTGTGAAGGGGAGAGGGAGAGATAATCTCTCATTTCTTTCTCTCTTTGTTCATCTTGTCCTTTAAGAATTTAGCTTCTGAGGTTAATGGCTGTTTCTCATAGCATGTGCAGTACCCTAAGTTTGGTCAGGGTCTGTCAGTATTACTCTAATATAGACAATAAATAGTAATAAAAGTAGCCATGATGTTGCTGTCACCAGATATGAACTAAAATGAACTGACATAAACAGAATGCAGCTGATCTTCTTTGCCAGTGGAAACTTTGCTAGCTCTCTTGGTAATGTGGATCTCCTATGACAGGTCAACATGGCAGGTTCTTGTAATGGCACTAAAAGTCTCCCAGTTTTGGAGTTTTTTCTGAAAATTTCATGTCCTAGAATCAGGTGGTTACAGCTGAGTCTCAGCTTCCACTGAAAACTAAGTTTCTCTACTTAAAATGGTCCAGAGAAAAGCTTTTAAATATCCTGGAGGAAGAGGGAAAGGTGAAGGACAAGAGAAAAATTGGGAGAGGGCGAAGGAAGGAAGGAAGGAAGGAAGGAAGGAAGGAAGGAAGGAAGGAAGGAAGGAAGGAAGGAAGGAAGGAAGGAAGG
>WYDI02028186.1:0-40101 GCA_009867235.2 Psittacus erithacus | reverse complement strand
GTGGCATGGTTTAGTGTGAGGTGTCCCTGCCCATGGCAGGAGGGTTGGAACTAGATGATCTTAAGGTCCTTTCCAACTCTAACTATTCTATGATTCTATCTCAATGGTACAAATATGCCAGCTGGCACAAGTCTCTTAAGCTAATCTCAGTGCAGCAAGCATGTTCAGTTCTTTAAGATATAGCGGTGGAAGTGCACTCCCCTCAGCTATATTAGGACAAAGCCCAGCCCTAGGCATAGTATAAGTATCACATGGAGGCTAAAAGTCACAATATCTTTTGAATATCCAGGACTTTGAAACCCACAAGCAAACCTGCTTCAATGGATGCTGTTCACCATAAGAATTAGAAGACCATAAGGCTCATGTAGTCTGGTTTTAGGGGTTGACTGGAAGTTCTTTTGGTTATAGCATGGAAATGAGTGAATGCTGAGGGGATATTCTGTGTCCTGCTCTGCTTCATATGTGCCCCAAATCCAATGATAGCAGCTGGTTTCATAAGAATCTTCATCAGACTAATCCATAAGTTTTCCACTCTTCAGCTGTGAATATAAACCGTGGCCCTGGGTCAGCTTTGAGCCACAAACCAAATCTAAACTTAATCTGGATGCAGATATAGCCCCTTCCCATGTTCAAAACATGCAGGAATTCCAAAGGCGAGTTTTTGAATTTTCCATGGTTTGTGATAGTCTCTTTGGAGCAGCATGTGGGCAGCAAATACGTAACGTGGCTATTGAGGGCCAGATGAGTGGAAGCAGTTGTTTGCTTTGTGGGTAATACCTTGGAAGTAAATAAGGAGGCTCTTTTGGGAAAACATGGAAAAATCAATGGCAGAATCTGGCTCTGTGTCTGCAAACTTCTGTAACTATAATGTTCAGCAAATGTGCAGGGGCTACAACCGGCAAGGAGCACTACAGGGCTGCTTCTAGCCCACTGCAGACCTGCTTCCTCCAGGTTTGAAACCTTAGTAGGAAAAAAGAAGGGGAATGTTAGCAATTTCTGTCTGAGATTTCCATCCTTTTGATTGCCCACCTCTAGGAGAATTTGCCCTATAAACATCCACCAAAGTGGATCAAACTATTCAAAGTAGGTAAAAACTATGTCCTGTTCCGAGGGCTGACACAAAAGGCTTACCCATCCACTGAAACTCAGCAGATACCCGTACTTGAACCCTACTAGGTGATCTGAGTTACTGGTTGGATGGGCACAGGGCTGTCTCACTGCCCAGGAATGCCTGTTAGCCTGTGATTCTCAGCTGTTTGTAACCTAAATGCCACTTCGAGTGCTTTTTCCTGAATATATTTTGCAAAACTGTTGAACTTCAGACATGCAAGTGTGTATGAAACCCAGTGGTGCAGCTGGTTTGGGAAACACTGGGTGAGTTTGCCTGGCAACAGTTTCAGACGTATATTCCAGTTAAGCAGCATAAATGTTCGAATTCCTTGGCTGCTTTCTGGACCCCCAGGTCTTTACCTTGGCTTCAGAGCTGCATCAGACCAGAACTGCTTGGGAGTGATTTTCTTTTATCAGCTACTTTGCAGATAATTTACTAGCAGTCCAAGCTGCATATTTACTTTGAAGAGCAAAAACTTCATCTTTCAGATAAGATTACTCTCCTACGAGTAAATATCGGGCAGAACACAAGGAAGGGATGAAAACTGCAGACAAAATGGAAAGGAAACAGCTGATCAGGCTGTTAGATAGTTCAGGCTGAAGTACCCTCAGAATCAGTTGGAAAGGAGATTAGAGGAGAAAATAGTTCATGGCTTTGTGGGACCAAGTGCAATACTGTACATGTGGCTATTCATTGTGGCACCTGAAGTCTGTTGCATGCTAGCCCAAACTCTTGAACAGAAAAATTAAAGCCCTGTCTAAAAGCCTTTTCTGTGGAGGGGATGCCACACTGCAGGGAAGCAGGTGCCAGGCTTGCCCTCTGTTCCCATGAGGGAGCTTTCTTTTGGAGCAAATGCCACGGAAAGCATGCCAGGGGGTAACCTGGGAGAAAGACAAAATGATGATGAGCTGCATCAGCTGCAAACCTGGGTGCTGCGTTTCCATGTGGTGCTTGGCTACCCTGGTGACAGACACGTTATAAATACCTCAAGACAGACCCATTTTGGAGGGGTGCATGCAGCTGTGGGGAAGCTGCAGATTAGAAATTCCAACCAACTCGTCACAAGCACGAAAAATATTTCTCAACTCCCCTCTGTGCTCGGGGGGCCTTTCTTGAGCAGATGAGACTTCAGTAGTCTCATCAATCTGTGGTTAGAAAGGCTTGTGAGAGCTGCATTTATCCCAAAACCTGATTATTGTTGTTGTCAAAGCCCATGTGATCTAATGCTTGTCTTTGGAGCAAAATAATGACTAGCGGAGAACTGATTGAGGTTGAAAAGGCACAGGCTTGAGCTGGCTGCTTAATGTCATCACAGGGTTGAGAAATGGAGGGTCCAGCAGCAACAGCCCACATATTCACCTAGCCAGCAGGTCATTTTGGCCAAAAAGTGCTTCTGGGGCTTATGTCACAAGCCCTCAAGCCATATAATGCTTGCCGTATGATGTCAACAAGCAAAAGACTGCAGGCAAGATTATGTCACTCCTATCCCGACCTATATTCAGTGAGAGACAGTGTCCACTTTTGCTACCATGCTTTAAATTACATATGACTTTCAGTACAATGTCAGAACCACCCTCAGACATTTGATTCCATGCTTTACACTGCTGAAGAAGTGGCCATCACGTAAAACTAACTTCATAGTATATTGTCCATGTAGGTGCCTACCTCATAGGTGACAGGAATGTTGACAGCATGGTTCACTGCGTAGGTGAAATGTGAGACAGGTTTTACCCTAAATTATGAACCTCCCAGATCTAAAACCCTTCCAGGATAGACTGATATTACTACAAAAGCAATTGTGAAGACTCTTAATAGGCTGAAAACTTTTTCATTTTTGAAAGATAAGCATTAGCATTCTGAAGTTCCATCGAGCTCAGTTCCAGGCAGTACCATACCTAGGACACAATCAAGCCCTTGCTACTGAGCAAACAATGGGAAGCAGAGGAAATGATGCAAAGCCACGATGGAGTGTACTTTCCCCTTCATGAAGACATGAATGAGAACTTACCCGGCTGAATCACTTATTTCTGATAAAAGACTCTGTATTAATTAAACCTAATCACTCTAGCATAGCTCCTTATATGGCTGTTGAATTGTTACCAGTTTACTGATGATTGCGTTTACGAAAAGTAATTGGGCTACCTTTTTTTTGGCATTACCAGAGATTTCCACCTATCACTAACTTGTTCCTTCCTCTACCACAGATCTCTTAGAGGTGCCAAGTGCCAGATTAACTATTTACAGGGCTGCTGTCTGCCTGAAGGGGAAGAAATCTCCAAACTGAAAAGAAGGCAGGGGCAATAATAATTTTTAATAGTGTTTTTCCTCCTCATTGGTCACTGATGGTGCTTACAAGGACAAATGAACAAACAAGAATGAAATTCCTTTGCTTCTCCATAAATGTGATTTTTCTGCATTACCACAAAACTCCTCCTGCCTGGACTGATATTAACATAAGGCTTCTAAGTGCTTTTGGGGCCCTTATCACATTTGCTGCCTCTCGTTGCCAACATGTAATGTTACGGGGTTTTTTCCTGTATGTTTTATGTGCTCCTAAAAAGCTATACCCTACTTGACATCTGCTATCTGGATTAAGGCTATTTATTCTGCTGGCCAAGAAGGGATGGAAATCTATGGAACATTTAATTTGCCATAATCCACATGCTATGCTCATTTGTCAGGTTGCTGATATGAACATATCCAACAGAACAAACAGACTATGGACTTCAATAAAACATCGACAAGGGGAAGAAATACCAGGCCATCCTCCATAACACTTTCCTATTTATTATTTTTGTCTGTGTGGTTTTGTAATCATAAATGTTTCCAGTACAGTCTACAAGACTTTCTTGCATGTATTACTGAGCAAGGGATTTATCACCAAGACCTTCTAGTAGAGAGAAGACAAAATGCAAAGCTTTGAAGGTCTCCTCTGAATTCAAATGCCTGAATTGAAAATGGCCAGCACTGAGCCAGCTCAGAATTACTGCTACATTTACTGGAGCTAGTAATGTCCAGAGTTATTTCCGCTCTGTTCTTTTACAAGTCGTGTGATTTCATTTCTCCTCTATCAATACTCTAGCAAATGAAAACCAGACTCATAATCATTCAATCAATTTTATTACATTGTTACTGTGTGAAAAGTAAAGCTTCAAATACTAAGCAGCATTTTAGATAAGGAGAGTAAACAATTAGTGACAGTTTCAAAAACAAAGAAAGAGCATTTAAATAAAAGATTACAGAAAGGAACTATTTCATATAGTCAAAATGTAATTGGGTGCATAACATGGCTGGTACGCTGGTGGCCATGAAAATTTATTTACCTTCTGAACCACTGAATAAACTATGCAGCCTCTGATCGCTGCCAAACAAAGTTTATAGGCCAGATTCACTGCTGGTGCAGCAAAAAATTACACTGGTTTCCATGGAGTTGTCATCATTTGTTCCAGCAATGAGCTTGGCTTGCCATTCCTACCGCATGGATCTAGAGTCCTTTGAAGTCAATGGAAAGGGCCCTTGACTTGAAGGGACTTTGGACCATGTTTGGTGTACCATGTGCTTTGACAGCAGCTGAACTGGTTATACTGCAGATCACCATGTATATATATATTCAGTGTCATGACACATACTGACCCAGGAGTGGGACTGGAAATGTGTCCCTAGCAGCAAATAATCTATTTCTGTAACCCAAGTCTGCATTTGGAGATGGTCTCTTCACATTTAGAACATTTCCACTTAGTGCCCAGCCCCTCTGTTTGGAATTTAATTCCTTCTAGCATGTTATTCCATCACCCCCTCAAATCGCTCAGTAACTGCCTGAAAATTGAAGCTATTTTAGATGAAGCTTCATTGGAAAAGATGTGGTTATAAACTAACATATTCTTGCCCTGCACCAGCTGTCTGTTCTCTAAACCTAGCTGTGAAAATAATTTTCCCAAGAAAGCTTTCTGGCAGAAGTTAGGTAAGAGAAGGATGACAGAGAGCAAGGTCATGCGTTTTAATCACCAGTTAGTAGTGTTAAGTTGCAGAGCTTGCTCTTGTCAAATACTGTCCAGCCTGGGTAACGAAAGTACATGCAAGTAATGCAGTGATTCCAGTTGCCATGTAACTAAAGAAATGCAGGGAAGTCCAATGAAACATGAAGCTCTGCTTCCCAATGACTTGTTGGGGTACCTCAGATGGTATCTCTGAGCAGGTTCAGGATGCATCACTTTGGTGGCTCTCAGTTATACCTGTGTTCTGTCCCTCCTGGGGCTGGAGATGAAGTCAAAAAGTCTCAGCAGCAGCAATCCACCTTTCCTACTGACAGGCTGAGGAAGTAAATAGATTGTCACTTGTGCATCTCAGCACAACAAAAACTTACGAGAGAAGGAAGCCAAGGAGAGAGGAAGCAAAAATACATACTCCACAGAAAAATAATGAGAGTCTGTCCTAACAGGAAGGAATGGCAGCATGAGCTGAGCAAGAGAACTGAGGAGGAGAACAAAAATTGTGCCAGTAACAGTGCCATTTATCTTGATGGATAATGAATCCTGAATCTGAACTATCTCCTGGATGACAGGAGGATGAAATAGAATATCTGACACATACCACTTCTCAGGTAGCATCAAATGTATTAAAAATGTTCACATGCCTAACGTGACCTAATTGCAACCTCACTGAACTAAAACTCAGGTCTCCCACTAGGACACCTGGTATTGACACCTCCTGCTGGGTTACCCTTGCTGTTTTGCTGTTCTATGTCACAGATTCCCAGTTTCCAAGCTATGAAGAGGAATGATAGTAAAACACAATGACTGCTTTAATAAGGCAGTAAAGAATCTCTTGCTCTAAAGAGAAGCAAAAGCAAAACAGGCAGATTTACTGCTATTTAGCAATTATGTATTCAGGTGTGAGACGGATACTTAGTAATGGGATGGTGATAATCAGATCGCAGGTTTAGAACAGACACTTTCACAATATGAAAGTCCACAGAGGAACTTGTGAAATACCATTTCAGTCACTGACTGTGGATTAGCAATTAAGTCTAAGTTCAAATTCCAACTAAAAAGTCAAATTTATGGTTGTAAAATATAATGCTTAGACAAACCTGTGTCTGACACCAACTGATCATCACAAAGCAGGCTTAGAGCTGGCTAAAATTCTTCTGGGTTAGCATGAAACTACTGGAAGTTTAAAGCCTTTTCATGTTTTGTCACAATCTCGATAATGGGCTTATTATGAAGGTTGTAAAATTTCATTACAGCACATTCATTTCTTGAGCAGAATAAGGCTCATTTTTCCAGTGGAAATAGCCTGGTCTTGATGATGCTTCTCTCTGTGCCAGAGAAAAGGTTCAGCTGGCTTCTTGGATCAGCTTTACAGCCTCTTCACAATGCCAGGCTGCTGCAGAAAGGGGAACCATGGAGCCAAGAATTTGGCCTCTGGATTTCAGTGACATTAACACCCAGAAAGAATTCCTGGGAAGGACCACTTCCATGAGTGAAACTTGAGCCATTCCTTGCAGTCTGGGGCTTGTCTGCACACGTGAATAAATGCATCTGGAACAAGAGAAGCTGTAAATTTAAAGTAGGAGAGTGGTAAAATGCAGTAAGTCATGTGGCAATGTGATTATTTCTTTTTTATTTCTGATAGAATTGGTTATGAAAGTTACTGAAGTTAGCGCAGGGAAAGACACCCGCATTCCAGTCTCACAGTGTCCACGTGTACTATCACTCCAGACTGAGTTACTTGGAGCTGCTAAATGTTTGCACTGGAATAACTCCATATGCAGACAAACTCTCATTTTTTTCTGTAGAAGTGGGGAGCTGCAGAAGTCTATCAGGGAATAAATTCAGCTTGCTTATTTCCCCTCAGAACTAAAGGATTGCCCAGGTTTGTGAGGTTAGTATAAATAAAATTGCCAGGGTAAAGCAATCAGTGTTCCATTAATAGACATTTCACAGCTGAGTAAATTTTTTCAACATATCAGCTGGAAGACTCAACCATTTCTGGTTTTTAAAACATGAGTTTTGAATGCCTCTTCTAGCTTTCAAGCACTTTGTTAGAAGGAAGAAAAGGTCTGCTATCACATTCACCCAGATATAAGTCAAAATATGGCTTTAGGGCAATTTTGTGGGAAAAAAAACCCAAATAACCGAAGAACTTGCCTTATACTTAGGTGCAACTCACTTGAAGAGGAAACCAAGTCAGTTTTGAAGTGCTGCACACTTAGAGAAGCTATTTATCTGTTCAGTTTTTTCTTGCCTCTCTTTTGGTAAACATTTTCCCTATTTTTTTGTCAGCCATAAGCTATCACAATATACGTCCAAGTCTGCAGCTTTTAATGATTCTTACAAAATGTTCGTACAGACCTTGTAGGGGTACCATTTGTTATTCACTGCTGTTTCAGGGTACTTGTACAGAACAGAGCCTCTTAAAATGAACTCATGGAAGAGAGCAGAGGAGAGAGGAAAGAAGGGAAAAACATGGGGATCTCATTGGGAATTATGGTTAACCTCCATTCTGACCTTCCCCAGGCACATGATGGCACTGCACTGAGACTGGAGTGATTCAGTCACACAAATGTCAGTTGGACACACTTTGAGAAATAAACATCATTTAAATCTTTGTTTCTCAGAGGAAAGCAGCTCTGTCTTTACAATGAAGCATCTTTCAATGTCCATTCTTGCAATAAGCATCTTCCATAGGCTACTATTGCATATACAGTTCTTCCCAAATTTTGTCTACCATCAGGGTAGCATTTATGATACTTTTTTTTCTGAAAATAACAACCTGTTTTTTCTAATAACTAGCAAGATGGCCATTTAGCATGAATCACCTAATTCATTCCAGACCTTGGACTTTGATATTTATTTTGAGATATTTCTTATTTTGGAGCACAGCAAAGTGTACATTTCACAGACCATTTTACCAGTTTCATTGGATAAAGAATGAATAACAATTCCCTAACTTGAAAATTGTTGTTTAACCACTGCTGTGAAATCTTACTCTGCTTATGATTCAAGTATATATCTTTGTTGCAAAGGAAAGATAAATAAATTATGATCCTAACCATATTAGATAATTAGACTGCTTAACATGAGCAGTAGAAGGGAAAAGACGTTGAAAAAAGTCTATGAGAGGTGAACAATTTGTACTGCAAAAGCCATTAATGAGTACAAGAGTCATATGACCTTTGTTAAGTCTTTTTCTTAGACGCCTCAGCCCTTTTTAATGTATATCTACTCAGACTCACTGTACAGCCTATTTGAAGCTGTCATATTCCCAAGAGAGAGCAGATATACAGTAAGGATAGCTGAAGACAGCTTATGTTGCTGTACCTATTGGACACTTCTGCTCTGCATGAAGGTCAGCAGAACAAAACACAAGTCTTTCACCTCCACATTTCAGGATCTTTGCGCCAACTTTCCTTTATGAGCTGGTTTTGATTTTATCTGAGTTGCCATACATTTGAATCTCAGCAAGCGCCTTGGTAGTGCCAGACAGTGCTCCATTCTGCTGTTGGTCCTGAGAATGCTGAACTTGGGCAAAGCAGAAGAGCAGGCAGGTAGAGCCTTTTTTCCCTGTGAAAGATTCATGCCAATGTGTCTGTCAAAGCCATAAATCCCATGTCCTTAAACACTTTTCTACTCTCAATATCACTAATGTCAGTCATAATATCATATTTTGTCTGGATAAACATTTACAGGGGTAGTAAAGAAGGAATTAATTTAACAGTCATGCAATATGGTGAGGTTCACTGTGACCATTATGAATTTATTGTTAAGAGGAGATGCAAAAAACATACGTATGTTGTGCTACTTGTGGAATCATGTTGTTTTGCTGTGTATATTATGTGTTAATGCAGGACAGGCAACTCAAAGGTCACTGCCAAGGGAGTATTTGATGTCCTGGAAATGCCCCAAAAGTTCTTTTAAGCCATTTAGATACAGGATGTTCAACCAGTACCTACTGCATTTAGAGGGCTTTCTTATGGTAATCTAATATTTGCAGAAAGTGTCTGCTGAAGGCTGAGCGGGTTCGTCAGGGTAGCATTTCTTTATTCATGTAATCCCAGCAACATAATTGTGACCAGGACATGACTGCTTTGCAGCCAAACAATGTATTAGCAATGAATAAGCATGAACTGGAGCATACACTGTACCTTTTTAAGCTTCTCTCCATCAAGGATATGACAGTGTCATCGCAGTCTTACCTGCTCTCTTTCAAGATCAGGCTGCCATCAGACTAACACTGAACAAACACATTTGGAAATCATCAGGAACTTGTGCTCACTTTTCCCAGTCCTTTGAGTCATCTCAGCAAATCTGAGAGTTGTGGGGTTTTTTTTTTGCCTGGCATCCTATAGAAGTGGCAAATGTTCAGGCATATGGATGAATATGAGTGTGCATGATTAGGGATTTTTTTCTCTCTGTTTTTCCATTCTGCAAAACCTCCCCCAGTATCTTTTAGACCTAATGGCTATTTGCCTTCCTACCCCTATTCAGAAAATTAGAGAACCACATTTTTCTGGAGACCATTATGCTCCCCTGTCAAATTCTTGGCTTTCCACAAATATTGTCATCAATTCGGAAGATGAAGTGAAACATTTGTGAAGGGTGGTGGATCTGACTTTGGCACAGTCAGCCTGCAGTCTCTGGGGTTCATTTCTTCCCTTCCTCGGTCATGGCAAGGAAGCAAGAGAAGTGAAATTATGCTTCTTCAGTCACCTACCTCCACAGAAAAAAAAAATCAAAAGAGGGGGAAAAAAATGAGCAATGATGTATTGAAGCCAAAAGCCAAAGCAAATAGCTCAGAAACAGTCTGTGAGCTGAAATAAGTTCCCATTCAGTTGTGTGCTGTACAAGTCCAAATAATTAAAATGACCCTAAAAACATTCTGCTCACCCATAGCTCACATTTGAAAGAAAGATGAATATGTCATATTCCTCATTAAATTTAAAAAAGTAAAATTTAAGTTACTGTGACTTGTTTCTTCTGAATGATCTAGTGAGTGATCTAGAATGGAAGATTTATTCAATGGACTTACTCATGCACTTAGTGCACACAGGGACATGGGGCTCCACCATTTTCTTTAGTCCCTGAGATTTTAGATTTAAATTTAGTTTGAATTTATTCATAAAGTTAGTACATCGTAAAGACAAGTATAGTCATCCAAGTCAGTGGTATCCAAAGTGGTGTCTTACATTTGTGGCGTAGAGAGAAGAGTGAGAAGATGCTTCTGTTGGCTGTGTAACAACCTGACCTGCTGGAGCTGAGGATGCTCTGTCCTGAAACTCTCGGGACAAGTAGTTGGCAGACAAGAAGGCTTTCACATCCTCCAGCACCAGGTGAACAGGGCAGTCTCTACTTATGGGTAAGCCAGATTTGGGATGGCCATGGAAGTTTTGTTTTCTGGTTCTCCATCCTATGAGGAAAGGCTGAGAGAGTTGGGGCTGTTCAGCCTGGGGAGACCTTATTGCAGCCTTTCAGTTCTTAAGAAGGGCCTTAAGAAAAACAGGGAGAGACTTCTTAGAGGGACCTGTTGCAGCAGGAGGAGTGGTGATGGTTTTAAACTAAAAGAGGGAAGACTCAAGCTGGACGTGAGGAAGAAATTTTTACAATGCAGGGGCTAGTTAACCTTCTTGGATGAAGTTAAGTCTTTCTCTTTAGGTAAGAACTTGGATCTCTGATTTCTCACATGGAAGAGCTAATCATTTATGTAAATGAACCAGTTTAAGCCTCTCACGACACTCTTCCCCTTATTATCACTCCCTGTAGTATGCCCTCGCTTCTTCTGGACATGGATTCTTGGTTAAACAGGCATCTCTGGTCAATTTGCTCTGTGCCTTTTTAAGCACAAAGCTAGATTCATTTATTGTATAAAATATTGTAGGCAGACTCCAGAGCTGCATTCACTAGCCCACATGGTGCTGGGAAGCTAAGGACAGTAACAGTAAGCATAATGACACCAGAAGTCCTTTGCTCACTTCAGACCTTGGGGGCTTTCAGACCAAGACATGGCCCACAGACCCAAAATTTGTACTTAATACAGCTTTTCTTTGCCAGAGCTTTAGAGGAACAAAATCTCTAGAGCTCAGAAAGCTGTAAAAGTTATATAAGTCAGAAATGACTTCTGAGTCGCATTACAAAAGCTGACTTATGTACAATAACCATGCTACATGGAGGCCACTGTTACCTGGGTTGCCACCCACAATCTGACTGCTTTAGTGGTCTGCTGAGTCCCTAGGTTGTGTGCTGAATGCAACTGCCTACACTAAGCACTTGGCTCTTTATCTCTGATGTATCATGCCCCCTCCCATGCCACAAAGAGATCAGAAGCTGCTCAAATTAAATTCCTTTATTAATGGAATGGTTTTGATTGACCAGAAATGAAGTGGATGAAAGGAATGTTTGTCCTTTATGGTTGCCAGAAAAAGTAAATACTGTCTACAGACATTATATAGCTTTCTTTTAACCAAAATTAAATACGGTCCATAGCAAAGCAAGCAATCTGTAGAAATGTATTGTTATGCTGCTATAACAAACTATTTACATTGGATGAAAAACAGGTGTCTCAAAGCCAGCTTTAACCTTAGTTGATTACTCTTAATGATTCTGTGCATCTTGCCCTCATCTTCCCTTTTTGCTGTTATATATAAATCAGACATTAACAAGGTTAAAAGAATGAGCAATCACAAAACAAGCTCTGAGCAGCAAGTCAGAGAATAAGCTCTCTTCCTCACCACCCAGTGCAACTACTCTGTTATCCTCCTTCAAGATTTAAGGAGTTTATCAGCTTCCTGCAGGCTTTTCCCACATCCAACCGTTTGTCTCTCCGATCAACTTATTTTCCAGGTATCCCTGTGAAGGCAATACCTGGTACAAGAATATATATTTTAAATATACATATTTCAAAGGAGCATATTTTCTTTTAGCAGTACTGTGTGCTGCCTCTGCGAATGCGTGTTCACAGTAAAACCATGTCAAATAAATATTTGAAGGGATCAGCACAGTGCATCCAGTTTCACTTTCCAAAGGGAAAGTGGTGTGTCTGTTTATAGTGGTGGTATAAGGCAGAGACATAATACAAATCCAACTTTGCCAAGTCGCAATCTTGAACAAAGAAATCCTGGCTAATTACAAAACACTTGATTAATAATTGGACCAAACAAAGAGATAGGTTTACTATGCACCAAAGCTATTTGCTGAAAAGAACTTCACTGCTGGTTTCATAGCAGACATACAGCACAGAAAGTATGTATTTTCAGTTTGCAAAAAAGGATTAATCAGAATAGTTCCTCTATTCAATCAAACATTGCTCTGCTGTAACAACATTGTTCTCAGTTGCCTCTCTCTTTGATCCTCCTGCCTGTATTTCTCCTCTAGTTTTTGTTTTTCAGAGTCCATACTATAAAAACTGGAATCTGTACTTCTCCTAATCTTCTCAAACTGACTGAAATCCGCAACATACTTTCCATTTGGAGAGAGAGAAACCACAGGCACGAACTCGTAGCCCCAGTGGATCTCCTCAGGGACATAGGAAGTTCTGCTTTGGCACACAGCACTGGTGGATTCCACTGTGGCATTCAGGAGAACCACAAGCTCAAAGTCCTTATCCTTGAGATTTTGAGGTGTGAGATCTCTCAGAGGGCTACTTTCATCCAAAATATGGTAGAAAGTTAAAGGCAAAATGAGAAATGGACTCTCCGAAGAGGAGTCAACATTGAACTTGACACTGGCTTGGTTCAGCAGGATCCGTTCCCCTTCTTTGGTTTCATATGTCTGAAGAAGCTTCCCAGACAGCTGACACTGTATCAGAAGGCTCTTCCTCATATTTGCTACTCTGATCACCAGGCAAAGTTCTCCATTGTGTTTAGTAATGACGGCACAGTGGCTGAATTTAATAGTCTCTGCCCTTTTTTTAGGTCTTGCAATTTTGGCCAGAAAGGTACCCGTGATGAAGATTTCTATTAAGGTGGTGATGACCAGTTGGGCCACAAGTAAGAAAATGGCATGAGGACACTCCTCTGTAATGAAACGAAATCCATAGCCAATGGTTGTCTGTGACTCCAAGGAGAAGAGGAATGCCCCAGTTAGAGAGTCTACATTCTTGACACATGGCTCATGCTTTGGCGTGAACTTGTTTATTTCTAAATCACCATGAAGGAACGCAATAGCATAGTAGATAACTCCAAAGAGGAACCAGGTCATAACAAAAGTAGCAGCAAATAAGGTGAGTTTGTACCTCCACTTCATGTCTATAACTGTAGTCCACAAATCTTGAAGGTAGAGTAGGTAAATGCCATCAACTTTGTCTATGCGCACGTTGCTGTGACCGCTTTTGGACATCACACGGGGTTTGTGCGCTTTGAGCATGGCAGTATCAATGCCTCCATTAACCAGTGGGACACGGGACATATTAATCTTTGTGGTTTCCATTCTCACTGCTTCAGTCCTAAGGAGACAATAAAAGAAAACTGTTACTTACTGAAACCAAAGCACATAACTTATTCTGAAAAGCATTTGAAAATGTCAATAGAGAGAAGGCACAAATGTAATCTAGACACAGCAGCAATGAATAAAACCAGTTGAAATATGAAGTTACCATCATACAATATCTAACATTACAAATAATTTTATATTCATTTTTCCAGGGGAAAAAAAAAAATCCATCCAATCAAAATTTGGAGAAATAGGTTTCTTTTATGATAGCCTGCAAAGGAAATTTGACAAAGTTGAAATTTTATATTAGTACTTTATTTCAGTAAAATGAATTAATTTTTTTCTTACATTTCTCTGGAGAAGAGTCTCTTTTTGATTACTGAGCAGGTTTTCTTTAATGCCCTGAAGAGAGACATCTGATCAAAATTAAAGTCGCGTCAATGCTTGATATAGAACGCAGATCCAGCACACCACCTCTGTCTCTTCCTGCGACGGAGGCAAAATGAGCCAGACCAGCTTTCACTGTGAACAATTAACTTCCACAAGTGATTTACTCAATCGGATCTGGCTCTTTGTTACAAACCTACAACTAACCTAGAGGGAAACAAAGCAGACCTGAGCATATCAAAGTCGAGTTTTGGAAAGGAATATTTACACCTGAAAACGCTTTGAAGCCGTTTGCACTGTACAGTGCAAAAAACTATTTTAAGCTGTCTAAAGAAAAAAAAAAAAAGGAGGCAATTCACAAAATCAGCATTCTAGTCGTGGGCCCTGACCTGCACAAACCCAGAAATCATTGGACCACCCGACTCCTGAAGTTTGTTTACTGTGCATCAGTCCGGATGGAGACTAAGTGTGCGGACACTCAGGACTGAACAAAGCCTACGAAGTGAAGCAGAACGGTGCCTCTGCCAGTTTGATGAGGCAAGCAACAGGACCCAGCTTGCAGGACCAGACAGTGATTACGTAGAGCAAGGACAGTACATGTTATAGTCGTTTCCAACAACAAAACTTCCTGCTGACAAAAACAACAAAGAAAAAAAAAAAAAAATCCCATGCATCCTTTGTGCTTTGGCAGGTTGTACAAAAAGCATTGTTTTGTTCCATTGTTTTCCTCAAAAAGAGCTTTAAGTAAGTGATTCGTTTTCATGAACCACTGAGAAAAAAAAAAAAGGAGAAAAAAAAAAAAGAATGTCTTCCTTATAGCTACTTAAAAGAATTTTGCAGGAAGTACAAGATATATTTGTGGCACACACATGTGCCAATCCAGGACATCAGCATAATTGCTCACTGAAGTACTTTTCCTGTTATGTCAATTAAGGAGAATTTTTGTTTATGACTATACCCATCACACTGTTGCTGGTTTTCTGGGAAAGGTAATTAAACTCAACTCCCATTAACACCTGCAGCTCATTCTAATTTTGTTTTAATCACCAACATTTCTCTTCCATAGCCTAGGAGACAGTACCACATATATATATGTATATATATAAAAGAAAGGAATGCATCAATGATCCCAGTAGGAGATTCCTTATGTGACAGTCAAATCAACACAGAGTGCGCAGCATGTCCGGATAATAAACAGGAAAAAACCTTCAAGTGATCTGAAAAAGAACAACAGGAGGAAATGGGGGGGTGGGAGGGGTAGGGATGGGAAGGAGCATACATGCAACTGCTCTTCAGGCAAAATCAAAATCAAGCACTACTGTCAGTGCGTGGTAAACACATGCAACCTCTAATGGGAAATCTCTTAGGAAAATGCATGCCACTTAGTGAAGAGGCTTCATTTCCCACACTGAGCCTCACCATGGACAAGCCATAGATAAAAAGCATGTGCAAAAATCTGTCCCAAAATAACTACACTTCTTCCTCTCAAGCACACTTCCCTTTAGCCATTACTTCCAGGCACAAAATATTATGTTGTCAGAATAAATTTCCCTGCCACAAATTGCTAGGCCAGGAGATAGCTGACTTCTCCAGTCCAGCACAGGGGACACATCCCCATCCCATCCCCCTGCGCAGCCTACCTGGACGCCTGCTCCTGGGAGCAGCTCCCCAGGGCTGCCGACTCCTCCTCCTCTGGATGCAACGAGGATGGAGACAGGCAAGGCTCCACCTTCCCTCCTCAGTGCTCCAGCTGGTGGGCTTAAGCTGGTGGGGCAGGGACAAGACTCATGGGCTTGGCAAAGAGCAGACTTACATGGTCAGGGTCAGGGGTGGCCCAAGGTCAGGGGCACATGGACACTGCACACCACACTCACCATGGCTCTACCATGCCCAAGAAACACTGGCTGTTGCACAAGTGGTCAGCATATGTGTAATAAATTTAGTATGTTTGGGATGCACATGCTATGCACAGCAGCTCTGGCCCACATGCACTATGGCACTGATACTTCTTTCATATGCCAGACTTGGTATGCATACACTGCACCATTAATCTACAGCACCAGCCAGGTTCACAGTTTCAGCCTACACAGGGGTCTTATAAGAGTTCTTGCCCCTGCCTCTGCTCTGCCCTGAAATACGTTGTTCCCTGTCCAGGAGCTCTGAAAAGAGAAAATCCTGACACTGTAGCCTGCCAGATTTCTACACCTGATGGAGGATACTTGTCATCACGGACATACTGAAATGCCATAGCAGAAGAGTTCACCCCACAAGATGGGAGTAAAGTAGTTGCAAGGCACAGCGTCTCTCCTGGGCTACACCAACAAAGGGACAGCTGCAAAATTTGCCATTTCAGGCTTGACCTGAGAAATAAAGCCCTGCTGCAGCCCTAGGAAATGTCTGGCATGCTCCAGGTTGTGTTTCAGTTTGCAACCAAAGCCATTTCTCACTGTGCCTCTTTATTGCCCCCATATGTAAAGAGGATCTCCGCATGTGAGGTCAGCATGGCAGAGTTGCTAGTTTTGGAGTCCGCCATAGATGGAAGAAGCTGTATCAGAGCTCCCCCGTCCTCCCCTGATTTGTGTTTCTGTATGTGACAATGTTACTCAGCTTTACAGTGATTTCCTGAAATGGATCCCAGCCAATTTCTGATGCTTTTTTTGGTGGTAGGGTATTTTTTGTGTTGATTTGCTTCCTTTTTTTTTTTTTCTTACATCACTTTTTCCTGTGTGATCCCAAATTCCTCTAGTGCTCTTTTCCTCTCCAGGGAAATTAATCTTCATTTCCTTTCCCTGCAGAAATACTTCCCTTCTTGTCTACTACACTGATACGAGAAGAGAGAATCTGTCACTCCATCTCACAGCAGCACTGCCTCTGCTCCCATCCCTTATCACTGGCAGCAGCCAGCAGCACTCATCTTGGGGAAGAAACTCTCATGAAACCAACCGTGGAACAGAACAAGGGCTTCAGAGGAGGGATCTCACCTGCCCTCCACTGCCCCACTGCTTCCTGTGAAGTGAACAGTACACTACCCCACAGTAATGATTCGTGGGTGTACTTCCCATCTTATACTTTATATAGGTACCTCAGATGCTCTGTGCCCTGACAACTATCCCCAGCACCCCAGCCGAAAGATTTTGGTTGGTTTGATTTCTACTTCTTTCCCCCTAAATCAGAAAGAAAGTCTACCACAGTAAGTTAATAGAAGCAAACAAGCCTGAATAATAATAGTAGTATACATTTTTTTAATTAAAATAAAATCTACTGTCCATTAAGATAATTGATTTTATAGTGATAATTTGTAATACTGTAAAAAAACCCTACTTGAACTGTAGCTGCAAATAAAAGTGAACTGAAGTACAGTTAAGGAAGGAGGTACTTCAAGAAGGAAGAAAATCAAATCGTCTCAGACTTGTCTATCACTCTAATATGCTATGAATTACCTCCTATCCTCACCAGCCTTTGAAACAGCCAAAGGAGACTCCCCATCAGAGCACACACTGGTAAGGAAGTGAAGTGAAGACAAAGTTAATAAAATGTAGAGCTACATACCAAACCACCAACCATGAATACCTTGGTATTAAGGTAATTCCAGCAGCCAGGGATATAACAAGCACATTAACACTGCTTCCAGAAACTACATTATCAAGAAGTCAAAGCCAGCTTGCATACACACAAAAATGTTCCTGTTGCATGAAGCCAGATTTGCTTGTGCAAGTCCTCTTTTGGCAGACACAACTGATTAAAAGTGTATAGGAGCATGACTTGTTCAAATGGCCTCAGCTGTTTGCTTTTTTTCAGATCAGATATGCTTTGCCACTTGAGCAAACCCTCATGCACGCTTCACTGGCACTCTGACACAGGAGCAAAACTTGAACTGTTTTTCAACCAGCATAAGCCACTAGCAGGCTTGGCATTAAAAAAAAACAAAACCACAGGGTTGAGGAAAGAAAACATTGAAAAGGAGTACATAATCTTCAGATCTTTCCTCAGTCTGGTGTAGTTCAGTCGGTTATAAAAGTCCCTCCTGAATTCTCCGTACTCTGCCTAGCATGAACATCGTCCTCCCTCTGGGCTATGCACCAGGTTATGATGAGCAATTGCCAACCAGCAAAATCCTCCTCTGTAGCTGAGTTATGGAATACAAAACAAGAGAGGAGAGGTAGAGGGAGGGAAGCGGTGGTTGCAGAAGGGTGCTTCACTTCCACCACCAGCTGCAGCTTGCAGTCATGCAGCCAAACACTACTACCCCGAACTTAAAAAGTCCTCAAGCACTAGGACTGGTCAGTGTTTAGAGTGCTGATAGGCAGGCTGGCAGTCATATTGTAAAATGTGCTGTCTTTAAAAACTAAATTAACACCTTTTTATTTTCTTTCACAAAAGGACTGAGTCAATAGAGCTGTAAATAAGCCCTCAAATTAAAACCAGCTCCCAAAGCTGTGCCTTTATCTCCCCATCCCTCCACAAAGCTACCAGTCAGGGCAGGGTAGCCCTGTGAATGGTCTCTCTCTGGCCTTTGGCACCCAGCAACAGGTGAAGGCAGAGGCATAGCTGAGCCTTCAGGCAAGGTAGAGTCCAAGGGCTGCTGAACTGACAGCATCAGATGTGGGGACAAGCAGTGTGGTGCAGTGTGGGCGCCAGCTGCATCTTTGTCATTACTTACAGTAGGGCCAGGGCAACAACCATTTACAGACCATTGTTAAGGAAGTGAAAACCCAAATCCATATTTATCTCTTTCAGGCTGCCTGCCTGACATCTAGCCATGGAAGATAAATTAAAGCTGAAGAAGTCTCATGGTACACTGTTTCGGAGGGACATTTGTATAGGAATCTTGTTCTTTCCAAGGGTAAGGCTTTGCAGTAACTATTGATTTGTGCAGTTGAGCCTTGGAAACTACACTGATGCAAGCAAGTAGAAAAGCAACGAAGCAGGCAGAGAGAAGGCAAAAGATGACTCAAAGCTTACTGAGGTTAACGGATAAGCTGCCAGTGATTTCATAGGTCTCTGAATCAGGCCTCCAAGAGGACAAAAAGCACATACTGCTAGTGTCTGAACAGCTAACACACTTCAAATGTGACATTCATCCTCCTAGGAACATGCCTGCCAGTCTCTGCCCTGGGCTCTGTGGATGAACAGGAGACTTGGCTGTGCAGAGCCTTCAGGCCAGGAGCCTTTATGTGCACCAAAGTCTTCTTTCAGAAACAAGCATGTAAATGGATCAGTTTCTGTAACTTACCTTTTTGTGTTCAGTAATAGGGTATATACAGTGCTGCTGGAAAAGAGAGAAAGGTTCCCCGGAAATCTGTTCTGTTTCTTCAGCAGTGCAACATTCAGGACTTTTGAATGTCTCCCTTTATGGCATATTGTTGCTTCAAACTCTTTTCAGTCTCTCAAACACTTCATCAGCACAGTTAAGCATTTGAAACCTGCCTCTGCTGCGATGCTTTTCCCACCCACTAACCCTTTCCTTGTTCTTTCAGTGCGCACCTTTTCTGGCTCTTTCTACATGGGCATGTCTAAACAGATGCTTGAGAGCCTGTCCTTTCTGTTTCTGGGAAGCTGGCTGCCAGAACTACTCTGCAAGGCTGAAATGGACATTATTGTTGCATTATGCTTATCAAGCTCATACCCTGTACTTCCACTTTCATTTACAGCTTTGACCTGTTGTAGGAACATTAGTGACCCCTCATAGTAAGCCTCTGGCACAAGCAAACATTTCAGTAGCACCAAAGAGAAGAAACTGAGCTAAGGGAGGACAGGAGTGATGTCCTATCCCAATCAACTTTAGCACTCAATGTTCAGGCCATTAGACCTTCCAAGAGCTTAACAACCACTGTTGTCCTGTTTTGCAGTCACTGCCACTATTTCTTCACTCTTCCATTCTAGGATGCCTTTAGGGGATTTCAGAAGCTACATCCTGTCTTTCTCCCTGAGGTATTTCTTTTTCCTACGGAGGTATCTTTCATTAATCTGTTTTCCCCCATTTTGCTTAGTATCCCATTGTTCTCCTCTTCCCCACTCTGTGTGAATCACAAGATCTAGCTGTGCTTACTTGTGTGAATCACAAGCTAGTTGTGCTTACACCACCACCATCGGAATGTGTAGCTGTGGCAGTAAAGTTGCTTCTCACAAGACTGCACACTCTTTTATGCGCTGCAAGTATCTTACCATAGCACTTATGCTATAGCACTTACTTACAGCACTTATTCCTGACCTCTTCGTTATATGACTCTGTTTCCAGTGATGCGATATTCCTGACCTCTTCATTATACGACTCTTGCTCCCAATGTTTTCGCAAGGCTTAAACCTTTTGGACTGAGGTTTTCCTCAAGACTGGTCACAAGTGAACACACTTTATTTGTTTACTTAATGTGTCAGTCAAAACAAAATAACCATTTCGAAAATCAAAGTAATGAAAATATGTTTTGGATGTTTCTGCATCCACATTAAGATGGTTTTTGTGTCTCTTCCTTCAGCAGGAGAGTATAAACACATAAGGAATTTTTGGTGCAGAGACTGAAGCTCATACTCTCCATGGCCAGATGAAAACCCTAACAGCTTGGCTATAGAGCAATGTCAATGCTTTCTTGCTTTCTGGTCTTATAAACCTTCGTTCATACAGTGATTAAGCTTCAGTGTGACGTTAAGAGTCTCCCTTCCCTATCTCCCCAGTTCCTTATCAGTGAACTCCCCTGAGGGGTGAAAATGTGGGAACAAATTGCCACAGACATGGGGAGAAGTCTCACCTCCACCTTCAGCGTACAGATTTGGGAACACAAGTGGTAGCAGCCACACAGTTCAAGAGGGAGGAAGGAAGCAGAGAAGTAGAGAGGGGGTTTTATTGGAAGAAGGTTGAAGAGAAGCCAAGGAATGCTTCATTTTGGCTCTTCTTGTTTAGGCACAAGATAAACTAATCCTTTTGGTGTCTTTCAGGGTGCTTTGTGGCATGCCCAAATGCAGAACTGTTGGGTTCCCAGCAGCATGAGGGTCAGAAACGGAGACACATGTACACATCGAGCATTTCCAGCTCAAAACAGAAGCTGGGAAGGAATTTTCTGCAAAATAGTTTTCCATTGAGTCAAATAAGGCTTACCTAAGTCCTACTTAAGTACTTAATTCCCTTTTTGGGAATGGGCCCTTTGCCAGCCGGCTGCTCTGACTGCTGTGAGAGCGTGCTTTCTCTCAGCTCCTACTGCCTTCCCCATCCCAGTGTGAGGAGAGGCTGCCTTGTGGGACTACTGCTTCCACAGAAGCACCAGCTGGGTGAACACAGAGAGGCTGCACTGCTCTTGTCTCTAATTTCAGGGCTCAGGCTCAAGTGGATTGAGTTGTTTGCCCAGAGGCATATTTTACCTCTCTTTATGCTTATTTATATACTGCCTCTTATAAATCACCTGGTTATAATCTGACCTTATGGGGTCATGTGCCAAGACAGTTTCATGTTTCTGTACAGAACCAAGGGGTGGCTGCATTTCCTTCTAGCATTTTAGTCAGATGGTGGCAGCTTTTATAATTATATAGAAAGTAATGATTCTGAACCCATCTACCACTCAGGTTAAGTCCAACAAAGTTCATAGGGAAGGCAGTCCCCTCACAGGTCAGTGTAGAGCACAAAGGTACCGTAGTGAGCTGCTGCCTAAGTTTGCTGAGACTGTTGTTGCCTGCTCACTGTAGGTTGGCTGTATCCTTATTTTCCCTTTTTTCACAGCAGGTAAAGGACAGAACCTTGTTTTTAACCTCCCCAGTACTCACCCATCATTTCACAACCAGTCAGACACCTACTCTACCACCGAATAATAGCAATAATAATAAAGTTAAACACATTGCAACTGATTTGCTAATCTGCAATTCATTTGAAATTTGCTGCTTTTGTTTCATACCTGAAGAAGGGTTAGTGGAACAAAAAACTTGTCTGGACTCTTTTATTGTTTGTTTGCTTTTTGCTCATTTCTTGGTCTAATAAAAATCTGGTTTCATTTAACAACAAACAAGCAAACAAAACCAGAAACAGACACTTCCTCTAGATTTTTAATTTGAATTGTCAGCAGGTGGCTGAAAATGAATAGTAGTGCGCCTAGTCAGGGTTATGCAAGAGGCAGGGAGAAAAGTTAGCACTTTGCTGATAGTTCACAAAAGCCGGCTAAAACATCTGCAGTCTGCCTTCCCCAGGGCCACTTCTTCTCACTGTTTCTCAGCAACCATGGCTGGTACATGAAAGATATTTATCAGGCAGCAGTGTGATGTTTCAAATCATTTAGAGTGGTTTGTGCCTTTCTTTTCTTTCTTAGACTACAGATGCTCTGAGCCTCAAACCCAACATTGGACACCAAGTCCCGACTCCAGCCTTGTCTCACTGACGAGCAGGGACACCATCTCCTACCTGTATGTCAAGCATACAGTATGAATACATCCAGTGGCTAGCAACTCTCTTGTTAATTACCATTTGCGATGCCAATTCATCCCATGATGCATACACTGTAACCCTGTCAAGCTGGGTTTTGTTTTTTAATTAGTCATTGCACACTGGGGCTCTCACAGCTCAGCATAGGTGTGGCTGGGAATTGAGGCTCCCTGCAGGGTGTCAGGCTTCTGCTGCAGCAGACTTTTTAATGCGCTCTCTCCATATGAAGGCTGCATTTTCTGTAAGTCACAGCACTCCTTTAGCCCATACCACAAGATACTATCCTGGTAGAGGAATGACAGTACCCCAGAAATATCCCACTGTTATGTACACAGTCACAAACACTGCCAAAATAAACATCTTTATAATTTTCTATCTCTATGCAGCCACTAAATCTCAAAACTGAAATACCTGTCTGTGAAAAGAATTTTCTATTAAAAAAAAAAAAATCTGCACCTTTTATGTATATAAAAGCCTCAATAGTATTGAAAATAATGGGCTGCAAAAGGCCAGGAAACTGGCAAAGGAAAAAAGCATTTTATTTAAAGGTCTTTATATTGGTAACTTTTTGTACATTAAGCACATTTAGTGCCTATGTAGACAGAATCAAACCTAACTGGGAAAATAGCACACATTAACCCATCAGGAAGATGGATTAGCTCTTCTCCCTATGACAGTTTCTGGTTCTGTATTACCTATCTAGTGTAGCTGCTTAGTACTGTTTCATTTATGCAGAGTAGCAACAAAAGCAGAGTAATCTGCTAAATAAGCCAAATTTATGGCTTTTCTGCATGGCCAGGACATAGCAGTGAACTTGGCTTTCTGATATTTGCAATTCTACAAAGCCCATTTCCAAGAAAGAAGGATGGGTTTGTCACAGTTTCATCTTAAAACTTGTTACAAGGTGATTTTCTCGGGAAGCTATTTGGTTATGAAGCATTGCCCTACCTGTGTGAACAAGTTCATACTGTGCAAAATGTTTTCAAAGAGGGAGTCTTCTTTTTTGCGGGCAAAATGCAGCCTGTGTCTTCTTTCACCCAAACCTAATGACTTTTAAATTTGATGTCTTTATCTCTTAGGCAAAACACAGAGGATGCTACTGGCACAGCAGAGACACATAGATTTTTTTACTTATTTTTTAATAATGAATTAATTTATTGTGAGTGACCGAGTAAGTATGGCCAGTATTCTCTTTAAGGGCAACAACAACTTCAAAATGTTCTTTCCTACTCCATTTTCTCTGCACTACAAAGATTTCAAATTGCACCAAGCACCTATTTCCCTTGGTTGTCCAGGTCTAATAAACAGAGAGCAAGTTCTACTTGGTATCAAGCAAACATTTGGTAGCTACTTGACAAAACCAAAATGTTTAAACTTTTAAATGTTGAAAAGGAAAATCAATACTGACCAATAAAATCAGAACATGTGATATTTCACTGGCAAACATATCATAGGTCCATTTTTACTACTAAAAATGTTACTTTATGGTATGTATATTTTCATAAATGATGCATTGCCTATTTTGTAAAGGTCAAGCAGCTACAAATATAGAATATTGATGTGGGAAATTTTGGTGTATCTAGTCAGTTGTGAATGCATCTTCATTTACATATGCTTCCCTTTGTTCCATTGTTACCCTTAAAAAAGTCTCTAGATCATGACACAAGATAATTTTCTCAAAGAGCAAGTCTTGGACACATCCACAATGATCAGTAACCACAACCTGTGTCTACTGTCTCAGAGTAAAGTCCTTGCCCAGTCAAGTCCCAACTTGAGCTTTGCCAAAGCACTGCCAAAATGGTCACAACACAATCCCCAGGAAGCCACTGGTGTCATCCTGGCGCTTGCCTCGCCTGTCCCCATCCTCAACTCCATCACTGGCCCCATTCCATACCCGGCCCCATTCCATACCCAGTTCTGTTGCAGACACTCATCAAGCACTGTCTTCTCACCAAGATTGCAGCAGGTGCCCACAGCTCTCAGGGGGATAGAAATGGTCACAGACATCCTGTAAACTATTAAAATGCTGCACTGGTGTATAAACCAGGGTGTCCCATCTGCCTTTCTTAAGCAGTCAGGGACAAATTAAAAACACCAGGGTACTTTCATAGTGGTGTAGGTAGGGTTGATTATTCTCAGTACTGCCCAACAGTTTTATTTCAGGGCAACTTTCTTTTATTTTTTCTTGACCAGTCCATGGATGTGGTTAATTTAAGGTTTAAAAGGCTTTTTCTCACACATACACACACACCCATATATGTCTTCCACTAAGTCTGTGCTTTTTCCTAGACCCACCCAAATTCCAGTACATAGCTCCCGTGTGTGCCAAGCTTTCATACTCTCTGTGCAAAGAATGGAAAAATGCCCTTTTTTCCACTTCTGCACATTTTTGGGGGGAGGAGAGGGAGAGTGTGTAGAGGAGAGGGAGGAAAGACATCCAGAGGAATTTAGTTATACCTGTTTTCAGAGCAGAAACAGGAGAGAGTCTATGGGAACGGAGCTGTCTAAGGCAATACCCTGTTTCTGCCCATGGGTGGAGGTACATGGGGTCCAAGCCCCACTGCTTGCTTGGGACTCTGAGTCGTATTTATGTACTGCTAAGGAGATTTAAAAATTAATAATTATAAACTAAAAGTAGGATAAGCTGCTGGCTGTTATGTGTTTCTATTCTGTTTATATGAAGTACTTTATAACCACTCTTGAATGCATTGATATTTTATGAGAGGGATAAAAAAAAATCAAAGCTTAATGGTGAGAAACATTGGGGAGCTTTAAATGGAAATGATGGCTTTCAGCTGTGTCATTTTATGCTCCCTTTAATAAGGTATTTCAAGCTATAAGCATCTTGGTGAAAGGTGGCGGACTGAGAGCAAAGGGCTCCTCTCTTGCCACCCGCATCAGCCTGGAGAGGGAAGGCTGTAGGACCACCACATTTCCACCCCTTTTCACATCCTCCCTCCTAAAAGGGCTGCCACGAGCCCCCAGGCCATGGGAAAGAAAACAGTAAAGCCCTGCTCCCTCCTGCTATTTCATCTCCAAGTTGAACCTCAGGGCTGAAACAGCATACAAACTCTGTGAAAAGCCTTTTCCATTGCATTTGCCTCTATGGGGATTCTCTGATGTCTGGTTAAGGCTGGTCCCGCTTGATTTCCTCTTCTCGGTGAAGGCGTTAATGAAGTCTTTCTGATTTACAGAGCCACCTGGTTTCATGAGGCTTGTTGGAACGTAATTTCTGAAGCCTCTGTTCACCTGCCAAGTTAAGCTGAAATTAGCCCATGGATTTAAATGCGTGGGCTGTTTTCTATCCATTCTTTGTGAGGGGATGGAAATGAAAATATGCTAGGTTAATTATTTATCCTTTTCATCAACAAAATATTATCATTGCACAGAAACTTGTATTGCAAAAATTGGAATAAAAAAAATACTTTTTTTAAAAAAAAGCTGTTTTCTGAGTTCTTGACTGGAAGGTTGCACAGCTCAGGATTGTATGTCTTCCAGATAAACTCCCAAGGAATCAGAGGGAAAAGAATATTTGTTTTCCTCATGGCTTTCCCAAATTACTCAATCCCTGCCAATTTCCACGACACAAACCCCTCAGTCTGCTGCAAAGACTGTGGCTTCTGAAAGGGAGGAAATAGCATGAATGTACTTGTGCACATCAGTGTTTTTTGATTCCCTTGCCAAACCAAAAATATCTAAACAAACAAAAAAAAAGAAAAAAAAAGGCAAAAAAAAAAAAAAAACTTCAAATTTTCTGGCAATATTGAGAAAAAATAATCATTCTGGGCTGATGATGCTGTTTGTTCAAACCAAAACTAAACCTTTCATTTTGCTTTGAGGTTTGCATAGACATGTGTGTGCGTCTAATTTAAATCAAGCGAGGAACACAATAGCGCTTGCAGTGACAGATCGCAGAATCATGCTTCCAGAAAGTCTAAATAATATTTTTTACTTTTCAAAACTGTTTTCAGACTTTTCAGTCAAAACTTCTCTGTCTTGTCCATGTTAATACGTTTTATTTTCATCTGACCTAAACCTGCATTTTCAGCCCATAAGACTTTTGGCTGAAAAATCTCAGCCTTCTGTAACTGCAAAGACCACACAAGTTTCCTGGCTGGTTTAGTGACAAGTGAAGCTTGTGCAATGAACAAATGTTCCTCTAAGAGAATACAGCAGAAGCAGTGCCTGTCCCCATTGGTAGACTCTGGGGACATAACTGTGTGATTTTCATCGCTAGCAATTTTTCTTTTTGTCCTATAGTTTCTTGGGAACCTCCAAAAAGCTTTGTGGTTTTATGCTCCAACAGGCTGAAAAAAAAGCAGTGAGAAAGTGCCCAAACAAGAAAAAAAGCTCATGCTGTTTTTCAAAGTTACTACATTTCCTTATTCTCAAAGGAGTTTATTTTACTTGTTTATTTACACATACCTTATCTTTATGACTGTTCCTTCATGATTCCATGTAATCTCAAAAGCTTTGCAATCTTTTACAGTTGGGAACTTGGGAAGGTCTAGCTTTGATCACTGAAGGTAATTAGACTGAATAGAACATTGTTCAAGTTCTGCTGAGAATAGTTTCCAACTACGTTCAGAGTACCACAAACTTATTTTCAATATTCTACAATATTCAGCAAACTTCTACCTTGTTTTTTGTAAGTTTTACAGATGCCATGAATTTCAGAAGTTGTTTGATGTTTTCCAAGCAGCCTGATTTATGAGAACAAAAAAATACCACCATTCCCCAATTACTTTCTGTTGCCTTGTTATAACGCTTGATACATCAATGGAAATATAGTCTGCCTGAGAAGTCCAGGCATAAAAAGTAACTGGGGTATGAAGAAATCAACTACATATCCCACAAGAGATCATTCTTCCAGTGGAAAAATCAACCTTTTTGATCTCTAACACTCTGTACTTTTCCTGTAATATTTAATTCAATAAAGCCACCATTTTCATTGAAAAATACACATGATGGGAAATGTGAAACTAGACCTAGTAGATGCATAAATGTTATTTTAGTGCTGGTTATATGCTATTTTAGTGCTACTGAACAGAATTCGTATTTTGTAGACAACTGCTAAAGAGAAGTGGCTGCAAAAAGTAGCTAAGCAGGACTATGAATATGTCAAATTGCTGCAGCGTATTTCAAATGGGGTTAAGATAATGCCGTTGCTGAAAGTCCCAGAGACTGTGACTCCACAAGTCAGATGACAGTTTAATGGCAATGCAGAAAAATTCTTCATTCACTGCTCTGGTGACATGCTGTCAAACCCTCTCTTTCCGAAACAGAAACATCCTTTCTGAAGGCATTTCCTCTGCTCCACTGGCTGTATGGTTCAGACTTCTTGTCTGCAGTCAGCTTGATCCTGCAACATCTCCAAAATTAATCTTTTCTTCCAGGCCAGAATTTCATTTTATTAATTGTTTCCCAATATGCCTTTTGTTCACAGTCCTCCTCTTATGTTCCATGCCCAAATTACTCAAACTTCTAGGGTAAAAATCTTATTTCCTTTCTGCTATTTTGACCGTAATTTTCTTCTTCATTAATGTAAACATCTCTTTCGTTACTTCATACCCACAAAGCTCAGAGCCTAACCTTTCCACAGCTACTGCCTGGCCTCCATAGCTCTTCTTTCGTTTATTCTCTGTTACATCTCATTCCTCTTTCTCATCAATGCTTATTCCCTCTGGTTTTTTGCTCCCTTCATGTTTAAGACTTCTCTTATACAATTTCAAAATAGCTTCCATGTGGCATACATTAAATTCTCCCCTTCACAAGCTTCTAATCAAATATGGAAAATATACCTGTTTTGAGACACATTCCAACTTCAACAGACATCTGCTCATCACTATATTCACCTAGCAAGCTCCTCCTTTGTGTTGCATCTTGCCTCACTTGCTGTTATATCTGAAATCATTTAAAGCAGATCTAAAATTTTCTTGTTTGTTCATCTGACTGCAAAGTATGTTGAGGATCTACGGCATGGTGAGAAATAATTTGTTCTGATTGTAGGCTATGTTCACATCAGCTTTGATAACAATTGATCTGTTTTCTTGGAGGCACTCTTTTCCCAGCACGGCTTTGCCTGCGACACACCTTATATACCTTGAATGATGGTTTTTTTATGTAACAGTAAGTTTTGTCTGACAGAAATTTGGAGATATGCTTTTCTTAAAATTTGCATGGGTATGCCAGACATCTGGAAACCTCACTGTGAGATAGTAGTTCTGACTTGGCTGCCAAGCATTTACCAAAACTGGGCAATTTCTAAAGGTACATGCACTACAGCGCTAATTAGATTCTTTAGGTTGAAATTCCTCTTTGTTCACATTAGTTCTTTAAAAAATTTCTGTCCAGTCTGAGCTAGTCTTCTAGGGTGCCAAAGTCAATGGAGAGAGCTAGACACCTCCACATAGTAAGTCTGCCTCTTTTTCTAATGCCTCTGGTGCCCATCTTCTTGCAGTGCCTGATGGACTGAGACCAGATCTTTAAGTCTCTGACAGCTGAGATTATTTTATCCTTGCACCTGTATAACAAGACCAGCTCTTCTGAGAGGTGCCATGTTTATTGCTTGCATGGTAATCAGCTGTCCCAGTGTATGTGATGAAGGGACCCCCACTCTTCCTGGAAACATGAGGCTTACACATGTAAATTATCTAGTACATGTGCGTATTCTAAGTTGGAATATCTTAAATAAATGTGTCAGTCTGACTTGTACTGATTAAGCCTTTCAGGTTAAATCCCATAGAAGATGCTGCGCAGTGTGGAATCCAATGTACTCAACATGATGTACTCTTTCCATCATAAGTATAATTTGGTTACTGTAAAAGAATGTAAATTATGCACTGAAACAGATGAACAAGGTTGTTAGGAAAAAACAAGTTATCTAGGAACCTAAAACAAGATACAAGATATGTCTGCTCTGTTTCTCTGTTTTACATGTTCTTGCCTATGACATAACCTGCCACAGCTCAGCTTGTTTGTGTGTGTCATCAACATATACACTGCCACCATGTCCCTTACCAAAGTATGGATGCATCATGCCTGTGCTATGAAAGGCTTCTTTATTTGTGATGTTTTTACCTATGCACATCCAGAAAAAAAAATTACACCTGCACCTGCTTGCGAACAACCTGAATTTTACATCTTTGTCACCATCACTTCGTTTGAAGGTTCCTGTTTTCACAGTACAGCTCAAATCTACCTCAGATTTTCACCATGCTTAACCTGCCATTCAGTGAGATGGAGCTAATAATAAGTCATAAAAGAAAACTAAACCAGAGCCATTCAATGGCATGTGTTGTTTTAAGCTGAGCAAAGCTGAAGATCAAAAGTAGTTTCTATTAATAGCACCTGGGGTTTTAGAAACTCAACAAATTCTGAAACTTTGATCATTTCCTTCTGAGGTCGGGGAATGAGGATCTGGTTCTTCTGCCAGCTTTTTTTCAGATTTCAGTGTTAATGTTTGAGCTTATATAGCATGTATTATTAGAAACATGCTTAAATCAAAGTTTGTAGTGAGAACACAAAGGTCATTGATTTCTGTGACAGTCTTTATGAGACAGCTTGGGTGGTTTCTTAAGATCATAAAAAACAGTCAGAAACAAAAGCTTTTCCTTGATTATGTAATCATTATTTTTAAGATCTAAAGAGCAATGTACCATTAAAAGGCGTGGTGCCCCCCTCTTACATTTGCACTGCTTTTAAACCAGAAATGTATCTGCAAAGGCAGAACCCCACACCAAAGGGGCAGTAGAAGATACATCACTGGGATTGCTCTACTGATACAATTACTTGGATTTCTGTATATAAACACTAAGAAATGGTTTTAAAATAGAAGGTTTTGTTCCTTATCACCTGAGACCTTACAAAGGGGAGGGAAATTTGCTAACAATAAATATTACACTAAATTTTAGACATTTTTTTGTTCCAGAAGTATAAATTTAAGGTTCAGTACATGTTTTAACAGTTTACTTTTTGTTGGTTTGGTTTTGGGGGTTCTTGGATTTTTTTTAAACTGCAACCATAGAACAGAGTAGGAATGAACTTTCAGAACCAGAAAATCCTCAAGACTTGAGCTGAAGTACCGATAATGTTGTTATCTGTACTGAGGACAGGGAGCAAGGCTCATAGCCTTAAGTGTGTTGGCATAGTTAGCTCAGACATAGCAAGTTTACGAATTAAAATAAGATACCTTTTTAGGATTTCTGGCAGTATAGCAGCCCTTTAGACCGCTGCAAAACTAACTGAATTATGGCATAATTCTATGAATTTTGCTTGTTAAAATCTGTTGTCACAGATGAAACCAAATGGACTTCAACTTGGAGCTCATGGTGTGATGCCGCCAGCTGAAGAACCCCTTCTGGCCTCTACATTTCCCGCAGCAGTGTTAAAAGGCAACAGTGGGAATATGAACCAGATCCGAAGCTTTTTGTTTGCCCATTATACATAGACAAAAATTGCTTTGTTAGCTTTCCCACACCAGCCTGAGTTGCATTCATTCACTTCTAGTCTTGTGGAAGCATTTTACACTGAAGGCCATCTCAGTCTGACTTTTTTTTGTGCCTTGACAAGGGCTTTCAGCACCTTTTACGCAGCATATTTCACAACAGGTAATGGACATATTGAAGGCCAGCACATGTGAACATGTGAACAGCACTGCTGTTCACTGTGTTAATTCATAACTCATAAATGGAATCCCTTGTAACAATTGACTTTCTGCCTAATCTTAGGGAAAGAGGAGTTGTGATCTAAAACCCTTAATCTGGGAACAGAGAGGAGACCAACCAGCATGTACCATAGAGGCCATCCAGTGTACCAGTTAATGAAACTCAATGTGGAAAATAAAATAAAGTGTTTCCTTAAAAGTTTCTTTTTTTCTTCCAAAGCCTTTGCATTGTTGTGAGAAAGTTTTGTATTTGCTTAAGAAAAAGAATCAGAATTTCAAGTGCTCTGTATCACTCTGAACACCTCCTCTCATATGCTGATGTACCTTCGGTGTGTGAATGAAGCCCAACCTTGCTTAAATGCTGTGAAAGTCACAGAAAGCACATCTTTATTTCTGTTCCCTCAGTCCTTTTATTCATTGCTGTAGTGCACAGAGTTGTGGTTTGGCTGTTTATTGCAGAGAGGGGCCTGTTGATAGGTTTGGTGTTGAAGTGTTTGAGGAAGGAAACTTTCAGGAAACATTATTTCTGGATAAGGCAGCAGGAAACTAAAGCCTGTTTGCTTTGGTGAGAGGATGGAGGGGGTTCAGAAGAGGACAGCTAGCATGGAAGTTTCCAGGGGTAAGGGTAAACAGCTTTGAGTGGGATCACTGATGAGCAGAAACCAAGGGGGCACTTAAGGGAATTTTTACAGATAAGGTCAGGAAAATTCAGAAACTTTTTTCTGGTTGACATTTTCCTTCGAAAATGTTGACCAAAATAATAATTTCAGCAGGAAGAATTTATTAACTGGTTAAAGTGGTGTGAACATCTATTTTACTGTATGTTTTTGTCAGGCTTTGTAGTTCTAGCAAGGAAAAGGAGACATTTTGATCATAATATATTTTTCCTTTTTTTCCTGATCAGTTCATGCTAAGAATAAATCTTTTAAGTCATCTAAGTAGGTGTACTGTTATATATATTTCTTCATCACAGATTACAGTAATTTATTAAACAGATTAATATTTTTATCATATAGCCTCAATGCAAGAATGTTAACTGTAGATAAGAAAAAGTTCATAATGTAAAACCAGATAGGTATCCTGCAAGCTATGATCTAACCAAAAGTGAATCACCTTAGTTAAAGCAATAGAGATTAAATTAATCTAATCAGGCCACACTATTGTTCCAGTCAAAACTTTATCACTTTTGATTTACAAAGAGAAGGTGGCTTACTTAGGCTGTCTAAGCACGGACAAACGTAGTTGACAATCGCCATGAGAAAAGCAAACCAGAAAGGAGTCAAGTGTGGTTCTAAAAGTACCAAGCTGCAGTTCTCAAGCCTTAGACCTTCCCTCCACCTTTAAAGCTAGCTAAAATGCAGTATGCCCTGAAGGTCAAATTGCAGGGGCTAGTTTGAACCAAGTGAAAGAAAGACTTTACTTAATCAAGAAGCCCTCCCGGGCCGCAACAGAAAGGCAGCTGGCCCTCATACCTCAGCAGACAAAGTGCAGGGAGGGAAAGGACTTTGCAAGTAACAAACTGACTAGATCAAAATTGTCAAATGCTCACCACCAGCACCTGCAAAGTGAGCCATATCTCCTCAGCAAGGAGGTCAAGGAGATTCTCAAGCATTGGTGACCAAAAGCTTGCAGTGCTTCCCATTATCCCCAAGGGTGTCCTGCAAACACAGGGAATCTGCACAGTCCGTGGAACTTCCTTGAGATACATTCTGGTTCCAATCTATGTCCCAGCAGTTCAGTTTCAACCTTTAACCAAAGGCAGGCCAGGGTTCGCAAAGGGTTCTACAGGATGATGAAATTTGCCACCTTTCTCCCCGGTGGGTAAAAATGACTGCAGATGCATTAACCCAAAAATATGTCTACCTTCTTTATGTCCAGGCATTTATTTTGTCCAGTAAAGGATAATAATGCTTAAAGCATTCATGCCATTGCTTGCTCCTTTTCCCCCTGACCGTGACCTCTAACTTGCTGTGAACCTCAGAGTGTGCTAATAATACAAAGAGAATTTCATATGCTTAGGAAGGGGGAAAGATGCTATGGTTCTTCCTTTCATTTTTCATCCTTCCTCCATCCCAATTAGTAATGTATCCACTGCTTTTGGCTGCTTTCCATGCGTATTTCACACCATTCAGGCTAGCTAAGTTATAGAATGAGCAGGCATTTCAATTCATGCACAACCAGTACAAGGGAGCTATTTTTTCAGCTGTACCATTTACTTCAAGAGCATGCACATGCTTAACACCAAGCTATTTACCATGTTAATGGTACAAACACACTGAGTGCTAAAATATCCTCAAGGCTTTAGTAACTCATTCAAGTCAGTCATGAATGTTCTCCCATACAAAGGGGTTATGGACAGCTCAGCAGGATGGCAGCTTTCAGATATTTAACATTTAGTGAATTCATTTGGACTGAAAAGGTTGACTTTAACTGTTTGATACTCCAACTGATATTTTTTTTCTGATTTTCACAATACAGCCAAAAAGGCAACGACTTTTCCCTCCATCAAAAAGGGGAAAAAAACCCCAAGAAAAAAACCTGTCCCATAATCTGCTTTGTTTTTCCTGGAAGCAAAGTGAATCAAATTTTATTTTAAAATGTCCTGGGGTTCTGCATGCAAAACAGTCAAGTTTCTGTTTTTCTTGGCCACTCAAAAGAGTACTGCACGGTACCTCACAGCTTGGGTCTCTACCTGTTCCCAAAGAATACAGCCTGTCCATGTGAACTATGTGTCTTAGGAGAGAGAAACAAGAGAGGAAGAGGGAATAATATTCCAAACAGCTTGAATGAAATCTGGACAAACAAAAATTTCAGCTCGAATCAGGGCTGCAGGTTGATGGCTTATTTGTTCCATTGCATGAGAAGCCAGGATAAAAAAGAATAATTTCTTTTCATTTGAAATTCTATAAAAAGTAACAGGACCGAAGTATTGTGTGTATGTTGGAAGACTGAAGCCCAAGTCATCTGCTGCTGTTTTTGTCTTTAGGCCATGCCTCATTTACTGGATGAAATTCTTGAGGAAGTTTTTGGTCTCGTCTACACTACTTTACGAAAACGATGCCAGTCTGTACTGTACAACCAGCACTATGTTACATTCCATGCTTGTTTCCCCCCTCCTGTAAGCTGATTGTTAGAGAGCGCAGAGAGCATGGTGACATTTTACAACGAAGGAAATAAAGAAGACATTTCTGTAATAGCAAATTGCCCCCTTTCCTCCCCAGTTTGAAAAAAAAAAAGAAAGAAAGAAAGAAATTACAGGTAATAATGTCACAGGAGAACACAGATAATAAGCTTGGCAAATAGGTGCTGATCACAGGCACTGTGATCAGAAAGACCCTAGAAATGTCTCTAAATACAATATAGCCAAAGGCAAGTGAGGAAACAAGGTTAGTTAAAAAGTAATGTGGATACTCCTGGTTCACAAAGGCAAGCCAGCTTTGTTCGTTTTTCAGCACGTCATGGAGAAAAAAGGAACTTATCTGTAAATCTCCTTACAGCATGATTCCTATGTGAAAATAAAAAAGGAAGGCAAAAATGAGCTACACTGAAGTAGAGGGAAATTTGCACTACAGGCTCAGACTGTGATTACTGAGCATAAGCCAAACCTGTTGTAAACAAGTAATATGAAGACACATGCAAAAGTTGGAAGAAAATGCATCATGTTCTCCAACTCAGACCTGTTTACATTCATTACACCTACCACAGAAAACTTACATAATATTGTCTTATACAGATAGGTAACAGGGGCTGGATAAAGTTTTAGGCACGTTTTCCCACTACATCAATGAAAACTGATTTCTGCATTAAAAAAAAAAGAACACGAGCTGACTGAAAGATATACTTTCTAGAAGAAATAGTTTCTGTCTGGCAGACATTTACAAAGGCAGGTTCAGTATCTGCCCCCTTTCCCAACTTAGAAAAATATCAGCCACATACATTACAAACCTCATATTTAGTAGCTTACCTCAGTGGAAAGACCAAATCATGACAGCTTTTTCTTTATCACCACTAAACTGCCTGTATCTTAAGGTTCACAAGAAGGCATAAACACCATTCTTTTACAGACATTTTCTAAATCCTTAAATTACTAAAATAAGAGAAAAATAGGAAAAGAAACAACTCATTATCTATCAGTTCCACACAGTTTCCAAAGCACTGTTAAGCATGTACGCATTTTTGACAAATACCTCTTACCTGTAAAAGAGCAACGTTCAGATTCCTTACTAGATGTTATCGTCATGACAAGTCAAACAATCTTTTTCATAAAAGGTTGAATGTCTTTTCAATAAGGCATGTGTGCATGGTTTAAGAAAAAAAAAACAAAACACAACAAAACACAACCCTCAGAGAGTCTCCCTTCCGTCACTGTCAGTAAAAAACAAGTTGGAATAAGTCTGAGTTGGAATTACCTGAATAAAGAAACTGGAGGAAGGGAGGGAGGGAGGAGAAGGAGGGAGGGGGAAAGAGAGAGAGTAAAAAAAATAGTCTGAGAGGAGACTCAGTGATGTCAGCAGTATGTGTTAAGGAAATTTACAGCTGAGCCCAGCAAACTTTATAGCTACATAGCACTCGACACCCAGTTACGTGGTAAGCAAATACCTGCTTAAGAGGAAACTGATGTACTTTTAAAGAATGCCAGTTAATCTTTGAGGAAACTTTAGCCAGGCTGATCAAAGTCCTTAAAGGCCTTATTGCCTGAATAAATAAGGTTACATGTGGTTGTATAATGTTAAGAAAAAACAAGAATAAAAAGTCAACACTATAGATTACCCCTTTCCTGTTGGCAAAGGAAGGCTGAAATTCATCTGAAATAAGTTCTTGCGATGGTTGCAACACACTGAGCTGTAGCAGCCATGGACACAGCTGAAATCCCTGACCACCAAAGCTTCCGATCTGTTTAGCCACAAAACTCTTTTCCTTTGATGACTTATTCTGGATTTGATTCAGTGCCTTTCTGCTCTTATTTCCTAGATGCAGAAATCACAAATAGTGCTGATGTGACCTGGGAGAAGTCTGGTACCTTGAACACAGCTAGGAAGAGGTGCGGATGTTTGCTATCTGGAAAGCCTGTACACTGCCATTGGTACCACCCTGGTATTTGATGGGATTCCCAGAACTAAATGCAAACAGCAGTAGTGAAAAGGAAGTCACTGCAACATTAGAAAGGCTAAGGTAATAATAGCCCTTGGATATCATCATTCTGTGTCCACATTTCCAAGGATGCTGCTTCCAGGAATTACATATCTCATCAAGCCAGTCCAGTACACCTGTAGTTCAGCATCACCTGCAGGGACATGCCATGGTCCAACTGATGCCAGGTGAATGGCATTCTCTTTTACTTGTGAGAAAGAGGAGATCAACACATGGGGAATGGTTTACTGACAAAATTCTGTCCAGCTCAAATTCATGGAGAGCACACTAGCAAAAGCAAAATCTCTCCTTAGCAGCACTGGTAAACAGATATTTAAATGCCATTAACAGACATTAATAATGTCGTGATATGTGACCATAAGAAACTAGAGGCTTGAATTCTGTCTTCAAGTGGTCAAGTATGTGGGCATTCAAGCACAGAAAGTAGGTAGCAGCTGTTTTACATTTAAAAAGACAACAGTAAGATGTGATTTTTTTTTTTTCTCTTTGTCAGAGACTAAAGAATTTCACACTGCTTGGATTGTTCACCAAATCCATGAACCTGTTGCACTGGTATCTCTTTCTCTATATTTACGATGAAGGAGATGACAACAGCTCCTATCAGTTTTCATTGTATATATATGTTATATATATATATAAAAATAATGATTGTGAATGTCTTTTTCCGCTTTCAGATAAGCTCTTTGTTTGCAGAACCCTCTGTCAGGTCAGGGGATGAAGCACCTATATTAGAAATTCTTTATCACTATCCAGTTCAATTATGCTCCCTGTAACTGAAATACACATTATTAAAAGTCTTCAATTACACCTTTCTTCTTTCTTCTGTCAAAGTTTGGGAAATATTCATGTTCATAACTGAATATGAATATTCTAATGTGCTAGTCCCACACAAGCCCCAAATCAGCACCTGTGGCAACTTGGTGCCCATGAACTCAGCTATAGTGTGAGGGGCTGTTAGGAGAATGTAATACAAGGATGTGGCCTGAACGATGCGTTTCACACTTTGTGTAAACACACTGCAGTTCAGTTTTTAATTCCTGTGCTGATTTGCTCATACCCTGTGGATCCCTATCCCATTCCAGAAGATGGACCATCATAGCTGAGGGTGGAATTTAAGTTGTATAGGCATTTCCCAGCTTTGCACACTTGACTTGAAAACTTAAATACCTTTCTTTAACCACAGTTTTCCATTCATCCATTTAGCAGAGAGCCCATAGGTAATCAGAGCATCTAGCAGGAGCCTCTATGCTCAGCTCCTACTTCTCCTCTACTACAAGTAAGGTACTTAAATATCATTTTCTGGTGGGTGCCCACATGCTTCCGGACTGTTCCCACACTGCTGCTGAGGCGGGCTAAAAGGAGAAACGAATTTATTAGTTTATGCCCTCCAAAAAAGAAAAAGCTCAAGTGCTTCTTCAGCTTCGTCTTAGTACCGAAGCTCACAAGTCTGTGTCCTTACAGCAACAACAGGTATAAGATCAAAAGTTTGGGCTAGATGAGTTGAAATACTTACCCAAACTTCTTCAAATCAACAAAGCTGAGCAGGAAATCACATGATGATAAGAGGCTTGCTCAGGGCATTTTGAATTCTAATGCTGGTTCTGGATAGAGTTAGGAGAAAAGACAATAAAACAAGAATCCCTGGCAGAAAAGTTGGTCAGATCTGTACCTCCAACTTATCCTAGATCCAAAAATCAATTCTTTTACTGTAAAAGTGCTTTGGGCTTCTTATGTGGAGCGTGACCCTCATCTCATTAGGATGCGTGCAGTGGGAATGAGGAAAGCCACAGCGACACTTCAAGCCTTACCATTTTTTCTCTGCTCCTGTGAACCCCAAATTGACTAGTTAAAAATCAGAAAGAGGTTATAAAGAAATTGGGATTGTTCTTTAAAACCAGACACAAGACTAGAAATGGACCTTGCACAAAATATATTCAAGATGTTCTCAAGAGAGGTGTCTCCTGTGAACTGCTATTTTATGCACTAAACACCTATTTTATGCACCTAAATACCTGTGTAAAGCTGAACCTTGTCTACTCATGCCCAGATCCTTGGACATAGTGAGAAGCACAGCTCCCAGAGAAATCACGCTGGTGCCTAAACACTGTTGCCTACAACTCTCTCAGGACGCAGGCTTGCTCTGTAACACTGGGATGATAGTACAGCCAAACCTTAGAAGCATTTCACGACATATACAATAAACATGGGAAGCAAAAGCACAAAAATTTATCTCTTGTAATAGCACATTTATTTTTAGTGCATCCTCCGAGTCAAAACAATTTGGTAAAGTGTTCAGTTCTGCTGGCTGGAGGACAGAACTATTCTGCCATGATTCATGATGCTCTGCATTCTGCAACCATTTCAGTCCTGCGGCCCAAACACTTCTTTTATGTTTCAGTACTAAACTGTTAGAGCATAATGTTTTCTTCATGTACCAGCTGGCTTTCCACCTTAATATACACAATCTATTTTTAATGGTTTTATTGTAGGCTTTAGAAAAATTGCATCAATAATAATAAGGCATTCAGTTAGTAGAAGTGTTAGTGAAAAGCTAGTGAGAATGTTGCCTAAGTTGCCTATGGACTCATTACTTCAAAAGGTGTCTTGATTTGAAAGCGACTACTATAAAACCAATGCAACAGAAGTATCCACTTTGTATAAACAATAACAAAATATTACAACCAGTGCAGAACTAAGCTCAAATACCGTTTTGTCAAGCATTATTTGAATTATACCTAGTCATTCAGAATGAAGCACTTCCAGGATTAAAATTACATTCATTAAAAATGGTAAAAACCCCACATTGCAGTGCACATAAAATAATTTCATTTTAAAAGTAAGAAACTAACTAAAAATTATTTTCCTGTTCAATCTGTAGAAGGTTTCTGCAGGTAAAAGTTCACTGACTTATGTGCAAATATAAATACATACTTTCCAAACCTTAAATAAAAGACATACTTTGCACTTTCTTTACTCTATGTTTTGTCTTAAAATAGTCCATTTTTTTTCTCTTGTCTTTTCTCCTGTGCATTACAATATTCATCTAAACTGTAACTCAAACAGTTCAGCTGCTTCTAATTGATGAAGTTCTTGATGAAAAAAGAATTGAAGGGCTAAAATTTATTACACACATTCCCATGAGATCAGGAAAAACATTGGACCTGAAGGTGTTGTAGGAAATGCCATTCTCCAATCATGTGAATGCTGATGGACGCATGAACCTTCTCATTCCAAAGAAATCAGAAGCCATGCTCTCACTGCATATGCTCTTAAGGCAGCTGATACACATTTTTCCATCTTCTTTCTTTTTTTCACCTTTTAGTTGACACTGCAACAGCGGCTGCACCAAGGAATTCACAGCACATTACCTACCCTGCTGTGGTTTAAAGAGGTGGTTCACGTACAAGGTGTCCACCATATGTTCTTTACATTATGAGAGGTTGTGGCTGACACTGTCATTCCTAAGGGAGATTTGTGCACAGGAAAAGCATATAATTGGAACAGGATTTTATTCCACTTGAAGAGCCTCACACAGAAGAATCTGGCTTGGGGGGGGCTCAGCTCCGTTCTCAATGAAGCAAGAAGTGACCTTCGTGGAAACTCTGTTACCACAGCAGTTAGTGCTTTCAAAAGCTTCAACTTCATTCCAAGTAATTTGTATTCAAGAAGACTGCAGTTGCAGAGATGTGCCTTATCTGTTCACATTAGGGAAGGTGATTGTACTTCACCCAAATGGCTCAAGGTTTCAGAGCCTCAGCTAGGCTGCTATCCTGCTAGGGACGGAAGGACTTTGACGGCAAACAGTTCCCAAATTTAAGCTCCTGCCCAAAGGTGTTTCTTCTTGATGACAGAAGTATCAAGAAGATGCTTCTTGATACTCAAGATGCTGTTCAACATCTTTGTTGGTGACATGGACAGTGGGATTGAGTGTGCCCTCAGCAAGTTTGCCGATGACACCAAGCTG
>WYDI02028185.1:0-46454 GCA_009867235.2 Psittacus erithacus | reverse complement strand
TTCCCCTCCTCCCAGGGCAGAGCATGAGGCTCAGAAAGTCCTTGACCGATTGTAAACATTCTAAGCAGTAGCTACAAGCATTGGTATTATCAGCACTGTTCTCAGGCTGAAAGTTAGAAACTCAGTGCTGCACCAGCCACTAAGAAGGAGAAAAAATGACTGCTGCTGCTGAACCCATGACATTGGGGTTGGAGTTTGAACTCAGTTGGCAAAATGAGAAATTAAAGTTTTTCCATGTCCTGCTTGACATTGCTGAACAGTAACCTGTTTAAAGTAGAAGGGGTTATTTTCCTCTTCTGGTTGTGTTTTGAAGCAGAGAAAATGTCCTCACACTTTATGCCAGGCTTGCTCTGGTAGACTTAACTTGTCTGATGAGCCCCTGTGGGAGGTAAGGAGATGTTTAGTTTATAGAGTCCATCGACTCTTACAAACTGTGGCACCCACTCCTTGGTTTTGCCAACAGCAGTGTGCTTTTGTATAAGCCAGAAGCAAAATCCTAAACAGCTGGGGAAGTGAGATCAGAATGTTAATTTAACTGTTCTCGTGAACCTAACTTAAAGACTAGTTTATGTCTATCCAAGGGGATACTCTCCTTTCAGGTGGGAGTTTTGTTATGCCTACAGGTTAGTTTTTCAGCTCGAAGAAGAGGAGGGTCAGGGGTGACCATATCACTCTCTATAACTACTTGAAAGGATGTTGTAGCAAGGTGGGAGTCAGTTTTTTCTTCCAAATAATAAGTGATAGGAAGATAAGAAATGGCCTCAAGTTGAGTCGAGAGGTTTAAACTGGATATTAGGAAAAATGTTTTCATCAAAAGGGTTGTTAGTCATTGCAAGAGTCTGCCCAGGAAAAGCTGTTGAATCCCCATCTCTGGAGGTCTTTAAAAGACATGCAGATGTGGTGCTTAGGGATATGGTTTAGTGGTGGACTTGGTAGTGATAGGTTAATGATTGGACTTGGATCTTAAAGTTCCTTTCCAACCTAAATGATTGTCTAATTCTATGAGTTTCAGGGCTGTTAAGGACAGGTAAACTGGAAAAAGGCTTACGTTTGCAGGCATTTTCAAATATCATTTTATATACATGGAACATTTTATACACATTGGCTCTGGTGGTTGGCTACTCTTTGCACAAAAGTTGTGGAACTGGTGATCCACCACAGGAATTTTCCCTCCCTGTTAGTGCTGAAAGATGATGAAATACTAATTCTTTGAAATAGGTTGATTTAGATTTAGAAACATCTTTCAGTTAAGTCAGTTTTTATGAAGAACATGAGCTGCTTTCTCTTTCTGTATATCAGTGCCAATAGTAATTTAAAGTCATTAGTCCATTACATGAAAAATCTTTGAATATCTTTCCTTCTTTATGGTATTTTTTTAATTTTGAATCATCTGAAACAGTAACGCTGTTTTGCTTGGCTTGGCTTCCCTGTCCATGTTAGACCTGGCATGTTAGAAAATTTATGTTGCAACATAATTAATTGATTAGAGAAATGTTTATTCTTTGAGATGTTGTAAAAACTCTTTGGTTATTATTAGTCTTTAACATCATTATCAGTCTTTTTTGTTTGATTTGGCTTTTTCTTTCAGTTAGTGGTTACATCATCAGTTTTCTTCAGTGGAAGCATCAGAAGATCAGGAGAAAGTGATACTAAGTGTTTCTGATCTTAAAAATAAGGAATTGAACTTGGAGAAATAACAGACAACCTTACAAGCTGTCCTTTTGTTAGGAAGAAATATAGCTCTCCTTCTGCCTCTTCTTGCATGTACAAGTATATTCACACAGCCTTTGGCATAACTTTGACCTACACTGTAACAACACTGTTATACAGCTACACATCCTATGCAAGGTTTGATGCTGGCTTTCCCATGTGTGAGTTGTATATCTACCAAAATGACCCTGACAGGATTTTTTTCATCCTTAAAGTGAGCCAGATGCCATTAATTTGATACATAATTGTGTTTCACATGTTTCTCAGAAGGTTTTTCGCCACCAATAAAGAAAATTTTAATTTAGTAGAAGAGATTTAGTGAAGCTTTTAATCAGATGATGATAGAGTAGATTTAAAATGTTGGAGAAGGAAGTCACAGAAATTATCCTATGCCAGGGAGGAGGAAAGAATGAATCTTGGTCCATCAGCTGAGTTTGCAAGGGGGCAAGCCATTACACTGTTTAGCTACAGATGTTATGGGATATTACAGGATTCAAATACTGCCCTAATTGCAGTCTTAATGAAACTGAAAGCAAAAAGCTCCCAACCTTATTTAGGTTATATAGGTCACCATCATGTATCCTGTATTAATTTTTAAGAAAAACAGTTGTTCATTAAGTAAGATGAAGATGAGAAAGCAAAACATGTAAAAACTCTTAAGACAGGTTTGGACTTGGAGCTAGGTAACCTGAAAGCTAAATTCATAGAACATGGAAATAAAAAACATTAACTTCATTGTCCAGCTTCACAGACAATGAGAATCACAAACTATCTCTTGCAACCTTGCAGAAAATTAGTGTCTCATAAAATTGATTAGAAGGATGATCAGTACCTTAAGGAAATCACAGTATAATTGTATGATGCATTACCTTCTAACTGAGGTTGCTCATAAAATGCATAAAAAGATAGATCTATTTTTGTGTAAGAACATTTTTGTATAAAAAGAACCTGTACCTTCTCAAGTGAAATTAGGTATACAATATTGCTGGTAGGGTGCATGTTAACAAACAGCCGCACAACAGTAGCTGACATAAACGAATTGCCTCTTTGCCCTAGGAGGTCACTCTGGTGATTTAGTGGCTGTCAGTAATGAACTGCTGCTGCAGTTTGAAAATACCCAGTGCTGTGGGTGCTTCAGACAGGATCTCTGTGGTGTGACATAAAAATGAGCTCTTCACAACCTACCAGTGTGGTGTGTACTCAGGCTCATTAGTGCTGAGGTTCTTACCAGGTTCCTGTTGGGGTGGTTAAATGGTTAAACCATTTGCTCTTCTGAAAAGCACTGGGTTAGTAGCTTTTAAAACACTTTATGCAGGGCTTTTATTACATAAAATAATGCAGTTAATAAAGGCGGTAAACTAAAACAAAGATTGTATTTGCCAAAACCTACTTATCAAGTCAAAAAAAGTGCCAGCACTAGAGCATATTACCTGGATCCCAGTCCAGTACCTTTTCCAGTGAGCCTTAGTGGTTTACAAGCCAAAGAAAATAATTTATGACTATTTAATGAGTTGCAGGTGCTTCATCCTAGCTCTTGGGGGCACTATCCCTGGTTACATCAAAGTTCCAGGGCAGCTCCTTCCATGCATACTTGATCTGGATGGCATTTCTCAGTATGAGTGACACATTACTGTTTAGTAGTCCACAAGCAAAAAACTTAGGAAGCCATTGTCCCTTCTGCTTACTTTTACCTGCAGAAGTTCAGTAGCAGTTGGTGTTTGTACTTGTCTGTTGTGCCTATTCAAAACATGAACACATTTCAGCAGTGGTATCATTCAGCCCAGGGTTATGTCTGTAAAAGACCTTTGGGTGAAGGCCAGCACCACCAAGAAACCTCCTGTTTTCTCACTGGTAATTCACAATAGTTCTGCCTGTGACAGCCCAAAGCGAACATAGCTTAGGATAGTTCATGTAGATATTCAGTGTGTGCTGAATACAATTTTGTGCTTTTCAAAGTGTAGGTACTTAAACATTTTAGGGCATTTTGATCTCAGCTCTTGCAGAGCCAGTCCTGGAATAATGGGTAGGCCAGTTAATTGCCATACAAGCGATTGCAGGCTATGAATATTCTTACGGGGCCCACTTACATGCTCAGAGTAAAAGTCGTATACACACATGCTGTAGTCACTGTGCACATGTGTAGTGAAGCCTGTGCTTTCTGGGAGTGCCAGGCTTACTGCCTGCGTGCCAGCAGTGTGGTTCTATTGTGGTTGTGGAGAAAGCATAGTGATCTTATAAATGTGTCAGGCATGCAAACTGTATGCAGACTTTGTAAATGACAGCCTCTGGGAAGTTCTGCTTTAACTCCGAACTTGCTGTAGGTCTTCCCCTGTACCAGGGAAACATGATGGGTAGCAGCCCTGTAATACCAGATAGTAGATGGCATTACAACATAAAGTTTGCCTTCTGTTCACCTACGGAAACAGGGATGGTTCCATTTCAGTCTTGCTAATTCAGGAAATGCCTTTTGCAAGGGAACAGAAGAGACTAAGACACCTTACGTAGGCTTTAAGCCACAGTATTTTGGGCTATAAAAATCTAGAATGTCTTTCAAATTTCACATATTTTCCAGAGTTAATAAAATACTAGATTGCCTGCAGTCATCTGTTGTTGGAGAGACAAAAGTGCTTGTGTAATTGGAAGCTGGCATACAATATAGAGTACTGCATCTGCGCTTACTTTGTCACAGGTTGTTGTCACAGCATCTGTGTTTTACTGAAGACAGCTAATACACCTTGTAGTGAAGGGTGTATGCTCAAAAGGGAGTGTCATCGTGGAGTGCCAGGAAGCAGAGTTTTAAATAAACCCAAGTGGCACTCTGTGGAGATCTAGTTTGAATGGAGTAGCTTGTTTGCTAGGAGCCTGGTGTGACTTTTGTGTTTGAAAAATCATAAAGGTGCAAAGCCAGCAGTGTAGGTAGCATTAACTCATTTGAAACTGACAGGTCATGTAGAAAAATGGGTGGAATTTTTAAGAAAGTCTCAGTAAAATCTAGTGTGCATCTGAGATTTATGTGGGGAGAGCAGGGAAGAAAAACAGATTCAGGCTTCAGATTAGAAGATGGATAATTAAGTAACCTTACTTATTGATTAGTTACCAATAGCCTTTAAGAGGAATGCATGAAAATGTCATTGATACTTGGGTTTTTTGATTGTTTAGAAATAAGTAAGTGGTTTTCTGCAATGAAAATCAACAAAAGTAACAAACACATTAGTAAGAAGCTTTTCTGAGTACTGGTACATCACCTACAACAGGTGTAACCACACTGGGCTCGAATGTGTAGTCAGCCAGGTAAATATGTTTCACCTCTGCATTGAGAAGGAATGGGATCATGTCCTGTACACATAGTTTTGTGATGGAACAAAATACCTTGCAAAGAATTGTTTCTCGAATAGAAGTTAAAAAGCATTAAAACAGGTTAATGATAAACTTGTGACAATAGAGCTGTACTAGAGAAAATGTGGAAGACTGGCAAAAAATGAAGTGTTCTGCTGCTTTCATTTGATAGTTCAAATAGGTAGTGATTACCGGAAAATCACAGAGCCAGCTATATAAATAAGTTTGTCTTCACTTGTTAATATGATATAACAAAGATGAAGTTGCATTTTAGGACAGTGTTTTTAACATGTTTAACCTTCTCATTAACTAAGGAGTCCAGCAGGATTTCCTGAAACAAGAAGACTAACAAATCAGTTTTTAAAGCTCAACATTTGAACAAAACGTAAGCTACCTGTGCAAAAACCGCAGTGGACCAGCTAATGTATGGTAACTGCTCACACCATGGTAACTGTTATCGGACTTCTGTCTCCCATGTTAAGAACTATTTAGGTGCTTGGGTTACTAAGTGATGGGCAGAGAATTTTTGAAAACCTCTGATGTGCCTTATTTCTTATTTTTCAAGAGTTGTGGTGTACCCTGTCTACTGTCATTTTTTTTACTGTCTGCGTATTAACAAGGCCATAGTTTGCAGTAATCTGTTGGTGCTACTCAAAGAGTAAGGATGGCAGAATAAAATTCTTAATAGGGATCACAGTAAAAAGGGGCTCATGATTAACCTTTCCTGAGGTCGTTATCACTGTCTTTAATTTTTTTCCAAGCTATTCAGTAACTTCAGTTTGTTTTTGTTGAAGCGTGACTGAATCTTTCCTTTACTATCGCGATCAGTAGAATTAGTTTAGGAGATAACAATTACAAATGTGGGATTGGTGTGTGTTTGTTTTTTTCCTTTTTTTCTTCTTCCCTCTGAAAATGGCCTGAACATATCTTGGTTCTGCTTAGCTGTAACAAGGTTTACTGTTTATTGTAGTTCTGGTAGTGGAATGTTAGTATTTTGACCCTAAGCTGAATAGTCAATATCAATATTTTTATGCAAATACAGTGTGAGTTTTCTCTGTTTTTCTCTCAAAAACTCAGGTTGCAGAAATAACTTTGCACTTGAGACTCAGAAATTTATCTTTTCAAGATTTTCACATTTTTTAAGTTTCTTACTAAAGTGTAGCAAACTTTGGTTTTCTGACTTTATAAGTTACTTTGTTGCAAAAAAAGGTACTTGGCCGGTTGAAGAAAAGCTATGCAATACCTGACAGAAGTGCTAGTCTCTGAGAACTTGTGCAGAAGCCTTTAAAATGTGGGGTTTTTTCTGCTTTCTTCAGAAAACAGATAAAACTGAACTATAGGAAGCTGTCAAGATGGCACAAGAAAACTTGATCATCTGACTTTAAAGCTGATCTCAGATGACAATCAAAAAGGATTGATATTTATCTCAATAGAAACATTCATTTTAAATTTTGTATTAGGAAATAACACTGAGCCTCTGGGATTCACTCATCTCTTTTCTTCTTTTAGCACATTTCTACAGCTGCTTGTCTGCCACAGCGAGAAACTAGAATCATAGGATAGTAGAATAGGTTGGGTTGGAAGAGACCTTCAAATGTCATCTAGTCCTGCGCCCCTGCAGTGAGCAGGGACATCTTCAGCTAGAGGTTCCTGAGAACCACATCCAGCTCAGCCTTGAATGTCTCCAGGGATGGCGCATCCACTACATCTCTGGGCATCCTGTGCCAGTGTTTTACCACCCTCATTGTAAAGATCTTTTTCCTCACGCCCAGCCTGAATCTCTCCTCTTTTAAGTTAAAATCATCACCCCTCATCCTATTGCAACAGGCCCTGCTAAAAATCTCTCTCCATGTTTTTTTCATGCCCTGTTTTTAAGAACTGAAATGCCACAATAAGGTCTCCCTGGTCTTCTCTATGCTGAACAACCCCAACTCAGCCTTTTCTTACAGGGGAGGTGCTCCATCTCTCTGATCATTTTTGTGGCCATTTTCTGGACCCTTTCTAAGAAGTCCATGTCTTTCCTATACTGAGGATCCCAGAGCTGAATGCAATACTGCAGGTGGGGTCTCACCAGAGCAGAGTGGCAGAATCACCTTCCTCGACCTGCTGGTCACACTTCTTTGGATGCAGCCCGAGATACAGTTGGCCTTCTGGGCTGCGAGTGCACATTGCCGGGTCATACATGTCTAGTCTTTCAGTCACCAGTACCCTCAAGTCCTTCTCCTCAGGGGTACTCTCAGTCCCGTCATTCCCCAGCCAGTACTGATGCTGGCAGTTGCCCTGACCTAGATGCAGGACCATGCGCTGGGTCTTGTTGAACCTCAAGTGGTTCTCATGGGCCCATCTTTGAAGCCTGTCATGGTCCCTCTGGATGACATCCTTTCCCTAACTGTGCCACTTAGCTTGGTATCACTGGCAAACTTGCTGACAGTGCACTCAATCCCACTGCCTATGTCGCTGGTGAAGATATTAAACTACTGGTACAAACCCCTGAGGGATGCTGCGTGTCACTGTAGTGCTGTAAAAACTTGTCTTTTTACCGCATAGGTTGGTCAACTAAGTTGCTTTACTGAAGTTGACCGACCTACTGTTGTTTACTAGGTAATGTTTTTTCTGAACTACTACGAACTGAAGACCATCCCCAAAACACTTCAGTTCTCTTTTACAGGACAGTTCCCATGTGCCTGGGATTAGAGGACCAACCTCTGTGAAAGTCAGAACACTTACATGCTTTTGCAGATCATGGTAAAAGAGAAAATGAACTGCAGCTTCTTCATGGCTATGATTTTTTAGGGGGTGACGGGTAATTAGCATGAAGTGTTGATTATACTTGGATGTGCGTGCAAGATCCAGCAGCTTCTGTATACTTACCTGTGGTTGCTTTTCTACTAGTGTGCAGAAGCTTCCAGTATTGTTTGGGTGCTTTCCCTGCCTTCCCTCTTCCCTTCAACTGGGAACAAAAAAAATGTTTTTAATAATTTTAGTTGCATTTCCCTGAGATTTCATGCTACAGGGTCAGTATAGTATAGGATAGACAGTCCAACTGTATATAAAAGAGACTTAGAGGCTACAGTTTATTTAAAGAAAAAAAATTAACTTGAAAATTGATGGACTTTCAGATCAGGCATTTCCTTCACATGTTTGTGTACAGGGGCAGCCTTCCAGTTGCAGGCCTGATGTAACTCTAAATAACATTTTTTTTTTTTCTTTGTTACTGTGGTTTTTATTTAAGAGTATAAGAAGAGCAGTGCAAAAGTAGAAGTAAATACAGAAGTGCCAAATAAGCTTTACAGCATTGTGCTGTTGTGGCTGTTGGAAGTGAACCATTGTTTAGCTTTGGATGGTTAACTCTGTGGTTTGTGCTGACAGCGGGGTGTGCGCTAGGTTGTTCTGTTGGTGGGTTTTTTTGGTTTTATTTTTTTGCTGAACTGAAATTACAATAAAAAAAATTGACTTGTGCGGATAACATCTTTAGAGTCTAAAACATAAACTCAAAGTTTGGACAGGAATGCTTTTAATTTGAGTATTGTGCAAAGGAATGACACGTAAATAGGTGTTTACTTCTTGGAAGTGAAAGTTTTGTATAGAAAGAAAAAACAATCCAGCTAACAGAAAATGAAAGTCCTTCCCTTTCCCCCACCTCACCCCTGTGTGAGCTACGGTTGTGTTATGGTTCTTTGCCCTGACAGTTAAATTTGTATGTAATTTAGTGTACAAAATCAGAATAGAAACAGATCCTCAGAACAAGCATGTTCTTGAATTTCTTGCTCCATAGCCCTGAAAATGGCTAGAAATATATTCAGTGTAATGTGGGAGGTGTCCCTGCACATGGCGGGGGGGTTTGAACTAGATGATCCTAAGGTCCTTTCCAACCCTAACTGTTCTATGATTCTGTGATTCTGATGTCAGTGAAACTAGCTGCAAGTTTAACTAGCGAAAACCAGAACTATGTGAATGCTCATAAAGCAAAAACCCAGCAGTATAGAAAACTTAATTGCCCAGGGACTTAAGGGATTTTAGAACTTTCTCTTAGATGTAGAGGTGAACCAAGATTTATAATGCCAATAGCTTCCGTATATGCCGGTAAACTGCATATGGACTTCTCGTTAAGCAGGAAGCCATCTGTCATTTCAGGAGAGGTCACAGCTGTGAAGAGACCCTAAGAGAGAAAGGAGGTGGTTTTTCTCTAAGGTACATAGCTGTGTCTTTCTAGTACATCGGCTGGAGTTGATGTGTTTTGAGTGAAACGGTAGCTGTAATTCAAAACACATTTAGTTCATCCATTTCTTAAGGTATCTTCTAATACTGTCAAAGTATCTAGCAAATATTTTCTTAGAGGCAGGAAAGCACATTGCTTATCCACAGTTTCCATTGTGTTCTGATTCATATTATCTTACATTTTTTATTATCTTTAGGCACAGAAAGCATTTCTTAATCTAGCCATTCCTGGTTGGCTTGTTGGAGGTGAACAAACAATTTTCCTTTGAGCTGCTGAGATAGCTCAGCTGAGTGGGTCTGTGGTGTCGGAGATGGGTACAGCGTAGTTAGCCTGAAGGGGCATGAGTGGTGGGTGCTGTTTGCCCACAGTGTGCCTCCTGATTTCTCTGCTGGAGAAGCAGAATATTAAAATGTTACTCTCTTCTGCTGATGGAAAGGGATGATTTGAAGTGGTATAGCATGCTCTTAGAAATGCAAATGCAAAATTATGTGACTGGATGATTTGACCTGTAAGATTTGCCTGCTTGCCCCTGGTATCTTCTCATACCATGTTCCTACTGACCCAGTAGTAGCTTTCATCTTTCCCTCCCCCCAAGCTTAACATTTTTTACCTTTTTTTTTTTTTTTTTTTTTTTCCATGAGCAAATGCTGAAAAGAACATTGTGCTTCCGTAATTGTGTACTCGGCGTGAAAATACCTATATGGTGTGTTGTTTAAGCTAGCAAGGATGTCCTCTCAGAACTTAGCTATTCAATTTACTTTCTATTTTTTTCTCAATAAAAACTAGGGATTTTTTTTTTTTTGGTGGGGAGTCTAATTATAATTTTTTTAATTATAAAATTGTTCTTTGGTAATATTACCCTTGACCTGATTTCTTAAACTCTGAGAGTGCCAGTGGCATATTTATGTCTGTAGAATCTTCATCACTGTGTGTGTAGGTGCATGCATATGAAAGTATGCACATAGGAATTTTTACATTAAAATAAACTAGGAATATGAATAAAATGTTGAGTGTTTTATTAGTATTATTCAAATCTTGCTAGATTTGAAACATTTGAAATTAGACATGGCCTGTCTCTTCTGAGATACAGTAATACAATAGTTGTGTCGCTCCTGTCCTGCTAATGTGCTGGATGGCCCTGGTTCCCTCCCCTTTTGAGGGAAGAAGGTGTGCAGAGGGGTTAGCTTTGTTTTGGAGGAGCTGCTTAATTAGCATACAGCTCCTTGCAGTGGCTGAGAAGACATAAGTTGCAAGAGGATGGCAAAAAATAAATAGCCAGTGATTCTCTCCAAGGGAAGAAGCAGTTAAAAACCACTCTCAGGGATGATCTGCTGTAAGCTGCAGGAAGTGTGCCACAATATCTGGAACTGTGCTTCCCTCTGGGCGGATCTGTAACACTCTTGGCCTTGGAGCCAGCCTGCATTTCACTGTGTGTGTGCTGAAAGACGCATAAAGCTGTGAGCGATACTGTAAATGCAGAAACAAGGGGAACACAAATCCAACACTTGAATCTCTCTGGTTATTTGAGGGATGAAAATAAAAGTGGATTAGTGTGTTTTTATTGTATTGCCACCTTGCCAGAGCTCCATATAGTGTGCTGTGAGCTCCGCTGGCCTCCCTGTGTGTCCTGGGGGAGAAGAGACGGAGGAACACTGCTTTTTGTAAGTGACGGCTCTTTGAGGGACAGAGGTTCTCTTGGCACTGTTTAATATTCTCTGAGAAACTTCCATATTGAAGTCTGGCTCTGTGCAGCCCTGCGTGGCCTTTCCCTAAGGTTAAAGGACTTCCCCAGCCTTTTCATGGCTGCTGACTAGAAAGTGGTATCTGCATTGGCTTTGCCTTCTCATCCTCAAATCATCTCCTTTTTGCTGCCCCGGTGGCAGTTATGTCTGCTGAAGCTCCCTGCCCCATTCTGTTTTCTGGTAGGATGTTTCTTCTTCGATTCTTATGTAAAATGCCTAAACCAGCTCCCGTCCAGTTTAATGCTGTGACCAAGAGTCTTGACACTGAGGCCAGCCCCAGTGTAGCTAGCATGGTGAGATGGATGGGGCGACGTGTGCAAGGAGTGGGTATGGATAAGCCTGAAACCAGGTGGGTGTGGGTTTGATCAGCACTGCTTCTTCAGTCTCCCTGGGGAAGAAGTGTAGAGGTATCCCCTTCTCACTGGTGCGAGGGGAAAATATGGGACAAAAATTTTTATGGTAAGACTTTGGTTTCAGCTTACACCATTAAGACAGTATTGCCTTTATGGTGCTCTCCAGCTGTGTTTTCTCTGGAAAGCAGGGGAGATCCACATGTGTACTGCACATTGTAAGGTATGCTATTTTTAAAATCATGCATTACCCCAGCAATTGCAAGCGAGGCCTTGCATGATGTGTAGTTCTTTTATGTTTCTAGTGCAAGTTTGATGCATGGAGACCTCTTAGCAGCCTTCCAGTATCTGAGGAGGGTCTACAAGAATGCCAGAGTGGGACTCTTAATCAGGGATTGTAGTGATAGGATAAGGAGTAATGGGTTTAAACTTAAACAGGGGAAGTTCAGGTTGGATATAAGGAAGAAGTTCTTCACTGTGAGGGTGGTGAGGCACTGGAACAGGTTGCCCAAAGTTGTGGTAAATGCTTCATCCATGGCAGTGTTCAAGGCCAGGTTGAATAGAGCCTTGGGTGACATGGTCTAGTGTGAGGCATCCCCCTGCCCATGGGCAGGGGGATTGGAGCTAGATGGTCTTAAGGTCCTTTCCAGCCCCAACTATTTTATGACTCTGTGACAAGGTGTTTCTGAACATGTAATCTTCTGTCACAGAGTACGTAGAGTGCTCTGAAGCATGAACAAAAAAGCACGACCAGAAGAGGCCAAGGGAACAGCTTTAGTGTCTTCCTCAGGAGTACATAACATGAGAGAATGAGATCTCAGATAGCTTAATGGAAGAAAAATTCTTAAATCTTCATCTGTTAGAAGAGCCAGCACAATCTGCTTTATTTAATAATCTAAATCTCTATGAAAATGTTCTTTCTTTGGCAAGAATGAAGGACATGCAAGAAGGTTGAAAACCAAAGGGTTTTGTTTTGTTTGTTCATTTGTTGGTTGGTTTGTTGGTTGTCTGTTGTTGTTGTTGGTTTTTTTTCCCCAAATGGTATCTAAGCTAAAGCCCAGAATTTGAGTGAATATCTTTTTTGGAAGCAGTAGCTAACCGTTTTGTTGAGGAAAAAATGTACCATAACACTAAGAAGCATTTGCTGTTCATAATCTTTGATGTAAGATTATGATATTTAGTAATATCAGAAATGCTGCTTGATGTAAATATTGCATCATAAGAAAAGTGCTACAATTCCTGTGACTTCTGTTTTTAGTAAGGATATATCTATAGTGGTTTTGGTATAGCAAAACTATTAATTTTCAAGCATTTTCGCGTTCTAAGAAGCAAAGTGCTCTACTGCATCCATTCAGCTCCTGGATGGAGCCCTTTTGTATGAGTAGTAGGTCAAAAGTTTGTGAGACTCCCAAATTACAGCTCGCAAACATAAGGTAAATATTAAAGATTTACTTAAATTTTAAATATCAAATTGTTTTGAATAATAATATATATATGTATATATTTAAAAAGATAACAGAAAATGTAATGAGATCCAGATTTTCCTTTTCCAGTTACAATAGTGTCAGTTTCATCCAGGTAGAAGAATGTTAGCCCATGGAGGGGAGCAGGGGCAGGACCCAGCAAAATCTCTAATGTTCTATCTTTAGATGTGAGGATACTTTTCATAAAGATGTATGTAATTTTTGAAGTATAAAGTTATCTTATTCTCTCCATGGTAAAAATGAAGGGAGAATGCTACTAATTTGAATGCTAATAGTATTTGTCCTTGCTTTTGATTAATCAAAGATAAATGGTTTATGCTGTCCCTGAAATGGTGTGTCTTGCTGTTGCCAGGAGTAGGAATTATGTCTGTCCATAGTCCCTCTGCGTAACAGAAAATGAAAGGGACTCGGAAAGGAATTAGAACAATTAACTTTCTCATATGAAGCACTCAAAGCCTTCTGAAACATCAACTTGAGAAGTAGATGCTATTATTACATTTTACAAATGTATGTAACATAGAAAATGCAACAGTATTAAAATATTTAAGTGCAGAGTTTTTAAATACATTAACAATATCTAAATGGTTATTTACCATCAGACTATTCTGATGCTTTTGGTAAGTTTTTATTCCTTTTTTTGCCCCCCTTCTTAAAATCTTACTCGAAATATTGAGTATTAACCAACTTGTAAACTTTCTTGTTAAATACGGTTGCATTTTTTTCCCAACTTTTTTTGAAACCTTTAATTAGATAGGCTTAAAGGCAAGAGTACTTTTTCTCCTACATTTTATATAACTGTCTTCCTTAAAGTTTAGAGCAAACTGAACTTCATCCTGTGATGCAGGGAAACTAAGGTCACATACTGAAGTTCAGTTCCTAGAGATCTGGAAGAGCAGCATGCAGTGGACTGATGCTCACCAATTTGCTGTCAGTTGTGAGTAGCATAAGGAAAATATTTTTGAGGGCGAAACTTCATTTCTGGTATTTCTTCTGCATGGGTGAACTCTTCAGGCAGTTGCTCCAAACCATATAAAATGAAAAGGTAAGCACAGAACAGTAGAGTTGTTTCTCTTCAGGGAGTCCCTTGCTTCTCAGAGGGATCCTTTGGAGAGGAGGGAGAAAGTCACATAGGGTGGGGTCCTGAACCCATTTGCAGAGCTCTGTGAAATCTTGAGGAGTTACTTTTCCTCTGTGAAGGCAGCTGATTTATCTCTTCTATTACTTTCTTGACTCTGAATTTTACCCAAACCATAAGAAGGTAGCTCCAGAATTGTGGAAACGATCTGATCATAGCTTAAAAAGATAAGGAGGTGGTTCTGGTTTGCTGGGTGGGATTTTTATTGAGGGAAAGGAGGTAAGGGGTTGTGGTGTTGGTATTTTTTTGTTTGATGTTTTGTTTTCCAGAATTTGAGGTGGAGAGAGGAAGATACTGACTTCCAGTAGCGGGTCATGCCTGGCTGCCTAGTACAGTGTGGTTTTGACTATCTGGACAAAGCTGTATTTGATTAACTGGATTTCTTATAAGGGAGTTTGAGATGTTCTGTTTCAATAAAAAGCTTAAATTGATACTCACTTAAGAAGGTGTAGAATAGCAGCTGAATTTTAAATATTAATTCTGGCTCCCAGTTGTCAGCAGTTCAGTGTCTTAAGCTTTATTGTAGTAATCACTTGGACTGATTTTAATTGTGTTACTCATACAATAAGGATGAGTATTAGTTGTATTCCTTTGAGTTTAGTGACTGCACTAAGGTGACAAGAAAATTTACTGTCTGCACAAACACAATGAGATTAAATTTGTAAAGAGGATTTCTCTGCTTTAGAAAGCATCCAGACTGCCTACGTAGAGGTCTTTCCCTTTTTTAAGGAAATGAGAGAATGAATTTTCCATACTCAGATATGGAGAAGTTTATTACTATAATATGATATTTATGCATATAATAATCAGTGAGAGGGGAAAAAAATGTTCTTAAAGATGGTTGGTAGAGTTTTTATAGTCCAGGTGAGGAAAAGATGCAACAGCTTTAGTAATATTTTGTAATGGATGATGTCTGCTTAGTTTTCCATTAACATCTAAGGCATACAAGACTATTCTTGAAACCATTCTTTGTAGGCTGATGTAGAAGTTTCACCTTACTTATTTGATGTGATTCTCCACTTCCTGAGCCATGTTCATAAAAGTCCTTTATTTGGAAGGAATAGTTACTTACCTTACCAAGATGGTTTTTGTTGTTACAAGTAATTCATGAAATTGTATTTTGGTTTCTTTCATATAATATTAATAGTCATCTTATCTAAATGTTTATAAATTACTAAAATCATACAGAGCAGATAATTTAGTGAATGGCAAAATGATTATATGTTGCCTTTTTGAAAGCAAGTGGAATATGCAGATGTGGATTGTGAACAAAATAATTAAGAAGATGATTATGTAGAGATTTTTAATTAGAGAGAGTCTGTCAATGGAACAAACACTTGGCGACAGACCAGCATGTATACCTCTCCCAGGTTTTTATTAATGGCTCTTAAAATTTAAACCTGTGCTTTGTTAAATCTCAGAGGCCATCACTTGGCTAACTAACATCCTAACTTGGCTTTTTGCAGTTACTCCATTCAATTTTTAACATAAATACAAAACAGTGTACTATTGATGTAGGAAGAGACATCAGGAGACCTTAGCTCTCTTTCTGGCTCTTTTGTTGCCTTGCTCGAAACTTCGGATGCTTTCCTGTTCCACAGTCTTTTCCATTAGTTTAACTGAATCACCATCAAAAATATTTTTTAACATGAAGTGTCTCTTGTGAGGTGTGATCTCTTAATATTGATTAAGGAGTTTGGTAATCACAGAAGGAAGATACTGCAGTAGTACTGTTAATTTAATGGAAAATATAAATATGCCTACTGTATTCGTTATCAGGGCTGATAATATTTCCACATAGAACTTCTACTTACTCAACTCTGGATGAGTTGTTATTTAAAGTCTTTGGTGTTATATCCCATTTTTTATGACCAAGATGAAAATGTTCAATTCTAAAAACTAATAATTATATAAAAGGGTTGAAGGTATAGGTTGGTACTTAAGTAACTTTCAAGAGGTATGATACAGAAATATAGTATCATAGAATCATAGAATGGTTAGAGTTGGAAGTGACCTCATCTAGTTCCAGCCCCCCTGCCATGGGCAGGGATACCTTGCACTAGACCAGGTTGATCAAAGCCCTATCCAGCCTGGCCTTGAACACTGCCAGGGATGGGGCAGCCACAGCTTCTCTGGGCAACCTGTGCCAATTAAAAAATTTCTGCCTACTGTCCGCTCTAAATCTACCCTCTTTCATTTTAAAGCCATTCCCCCTTGTCCTATCATTACATGCCCTTGTGAAAAGTCCCTCTCCAGCTTTCTCATAGGCACCCTTTATGTATTGGATGACTTGTTATAAAGTGTCCTCTGAGCCTTCTCTTCTCCAGGTTCATGTGTCATGGAGGTAATATTTTTTAAGCAATGGAGAAAAAGTTGCATAGAGTAGTAGGAGTTCTTGGTTAGAAAGGAGTGCTAGTCAATAGATGTACCAGGTTGAAGCCAATGAACTGCTCTCTAGTTGTGGCCACTGCTGACAGAGTTGATGGGCAAGGCTGCAGAGGTGAGGATCCATTTGTAAGGTGTCAAGATGAGGAACCTGTCTGCATGGGTGCTTGACCACATCAAATGGATAGGAGCCTGCTTGTTTCACTAGCTGTGCCACTGCCTTTTAATGGAGAAGAGATACACTAATTCTACTCCACAGCTTGCAGGGAGGTGTTACAGAGTGAGCTGGGGAGCTTTGCCTCCGCCTCAGGGAGTTTGCTGCAGCCTGTACCAGCTCAGTGTCTCCCTCCCAGCAGTGGCCTTCAGTGGCAAGACTGAAAGCTGCTGTTCCAAGTGGTAGGACAGACTGCCTGCTTTGCTTCAGCTTCTGGGTTGAACACGTGCATTCTGTAATACCTGTTTTGGCACCTAAAAAGCCAGACCAGTCCAAGGCCTGGATTCTTTTCATTTTTTTTGTTTTCATATGGGGCCATACATAGTTACAGCAGAAACGTGCTCCTGCTGCATTCCACCACTGGACCAGCAACAAAAGAAACCATAATTTTGTTTTCTCTATAGCTGAATTAGTAGTAGCAGAGGGGACATAAAACTGTCTTCCAAGTGAAATATAACTTTATAGTTAAATATTTTTGTTTCTCATGTGTCACCTTTCTATTACTTTTTGGCTCTAACTCTTCATAGGGGCTACTCTGCTAGTTAATGCCTGATGAGATTGGTTTCTGCGCTTTTCTTTAAATTTGTGTGGCAGTGCTCAGCAAACTGCTTTTTTCTGGGTAAGTGCTTCATGAAACTGTGTAGGTGTAGTAATGCTGCAGGTAGAAGAATGTTCAGCAGATAAAGTGTCAGGCGCAGTCTGCACAGGATGTGGAAGCCACTCTGAACCATGAGTCTTGACTTTTCAGGTACCTCTCATCTTATTCCTGCCACCAGGTCCCAAGCTAAAAAAGTCTTATGCAAATGTATATATGTGCTGTTGATTTTATGGTTCTTAGTAAATGTATGTAGATAGTGACTGACAGGGTAGTTGATTTCCATAGCTTTTGTGGGTTGGGTTGAGGTTTCTTTCCTTACATATTAAGAATGTCCTTTTCTGTCTAATTTCAATAGGAAATTTCAAACAATACAATATAACCTTTTTTTTTCCGCTTGCCTTTTCATAGGTCAAACATGGAAATAAGCATGAGAGTCAGGCATAGTTTAGCAGCGTTTATTTTCTAAACAGATGCCAGTGTGCATTTTACTTACAAAAGGGCGTATTTGTTGTTTTAGTTTAAAAGCAGCCTTGTATTTGATCACTGAAGACACTATACTTCATATTTCGCTAAGTTACAATGCAGAGAATTCTGAAAACAAGTACAAGTATGCATTTAGACATTCATGCGAAAAAGAAGTTTGTTAGCCTAGGCTTCTAGTCTTGCATTATTTTTAAATTAGTCTCTTATGTCTTCCTTGTTAGCCACCATATAAGTTTTGAAGCCACACAGTGTGTTTCAACATTTTTGCAGAATGTGCACCAGGAGTAATAATACAGTAAACTGTACATGATATGTATGTGTGTGGTAGCACCACCTGTAAAGGATTACTGCTGCATGTAAGCAATTGACTTCCTTCCTGGTTCTCATTTTGGAGGCAGTACTGCTTGAGGGACTTTTAGATCTGTGATTGTAAAATTACTGATGACGCTGTAACAGTTGCTATTACCATTTGAAGATTAAACTCTTGGGGAGGTCATCAGAGATTTGACAGCTTGTAGGATGCAAAGCTCTTACATACAAGTGTTGATAATCCTCTGTGCCATGCCTGAATGGAAATTCATCCCTGAGCGGTTGTTTTTAGAAGACAGTTAATTCTTTTCATTCATCAGTTGGGTTGGGTTTTTTTAATCTGGAAAAGAAAAAAAAATAAGTTGAAGGTCCAGCCATACTGTCTTCCTTGAATCAGGAAGTTCTTTGGTTTTGTTCATTTTGTTTTGTTTGTTGGCTGGGTTTTTTGGGTTTGGTTTTTTTTTTCCTTTTCTTTTTTTTTTCTTTTTTTTTGGGGGGGGGAGGCAGGGGCATTAGGTTGTGTTGGTTTGGGTTTTTTGTGTTTTTGTTTGTTTTTGGTTTTGTTTTGTTTTGTTTTTCCCCCCCTGTGTTTGTTTTGTTTTTTGTTTTTGTTTTTTCCCAGTCACAGCATTGACTCCAAAGTAGCACCCAAGGGCTTTATTAGGATCATGGTGGGTTGGTTCGTTTGGTTTGGTTTGTACGTCACTCTCCTTAAAAGATGAGGAAGGAGTGGGTGTTATTATTAAAGATTAAGGTATGTTGTGTGGCCTTCAACTGTCTTCTGACAGACAGGAAGCTATTACTCATTTGGCTTCAGAGGACTGATCTAAGTCTCAACTAATTTAAGTGCAATGCCAGCTAGCAGAAGATTGATCTCATTATAGTTTTTTCCTGCCTTGCTCCATTCTGCTGATTCCCTCCCTCCATTGCCATTTCATGCTTTCTTTCTCCTTATATCAGCTAGAGGTATTGCTGGGGGTGATGGTCATAGAAGCAGCAAAGCCATCATAGAAGGCACAGGGCGTTCACATCTTTTCAGGACAGATGGATTTATATTTTTTTAATCCACTTTCAAGCAGTCTTCTTTTCACTAGGTGAAAGAAGCCCACTCAAGAGTCCTGTTATCCAGTGTTCGTTTTGTTTCCTATGTGACAAATGAGATTTTAGTCACATTTCCAAGTTGTATTTCTTAACCTGCTCTGTAATAGATGAGGCTATAGAAAGCAGTTGGTGGTGTATCAGTTAATGTCTTGATCTTCTTATAATGCTAGTCATGAGATTTTAAAAGGCAAAAAATATATAAAAATAATCAAGTCTAGGTCTGACTCAGTACTGTAACACTGAGTTAAAATTCCAGTCTCCACCAGGAACAATGCTGTAATGATTGCAGCTTTGCTTAACTAACCTTGGTAATTAATTACACTTTTTTTTTTCCTCGTTTCTCTGATACTAAATGGCATTGCTTATTTTCTTTCCAGTTATTTTGGTTTGCAGAGAAGTATGTGAGCAGATCTCCAGTGACATTCTTTCAAATCGTGTTCTGGCACTATTAAAGCTTTCACGTGGACAGGATGTTTTTAAAGATTTGATGCACTGTTTTTTGTTGTTTTCATTTTTGGTGGGTTTTTTTGTTGTTGGTTTTGGTTTTTTTGTTTTTTCTATATTAAAGCCATACTTGAAATTTCTTTCTATGCTTTTATGTCAGCAACAGTATAAAAACACTTACAACCCTCGATTGTAACAATCTTAAAGAGGAGCTATCAGCGTGAAGTTTCTATGAGTTGTTGTATATTGTGCCGAAAATGAAACATCTTCATTTTTTAGTAATTTCTGGGCGCTCCTGTGAATTTTGTTAATTCTGTCATTCATATTCTTTTATCCTCTTTTTGTTCATTTTGTCCTGGAAATTTTCCATTATTTCCTTTTTTTACAGGATACTTTCAGACTGCTGCACATGTGTCACTCCATGCAGTGAAGGAGGACTAGAATTGTTCTCATCATTGCTCCTGGCTGAAACAAAATTTGTCTGTCGGTGGGCACAAGAAAGTACTTTTAAGCATTGACCTGGGAGGGATAGACTTGAGGAAACTGAGATGGCCTTCAAAAAGAGAGATACCATTTTTGTATATATGTTTGGGTAGTTATACATATATGTGTATGCAATATGTATTTTTCATATATGTATGTATATGAAAAAAATCAAAAATACTAGATAGAGTATGTATGCATTTGTGTCTTTAGGTCCCAAATACAATTTGTTACTGGTCTTTGTCTGACAAAATCTTAGTACAGTGACACCCAGTTACAGAACCACAAAGCTGAATAGGACACAGACTTAAGTCTTAGATTCTTTGGATTTTTTCATTTTCCTATATGCTGTAGTTTTGTAGACATCACTTTCAAGGTGTAAATAGTCTGAAATACAGTCCTCTCTAATGTAACACAGATTGCTTCACCACCGTGTTTTGTTCTGTGTGATTATCATGTGGGTACCTAAGCTTCCAATAAAGAATTGAAAGGATGAGAAGCTTCAGGTTTTAAAACAGAGTAGATAATAAAAGTGTATTCTTCCTCTCTTTAAGCTAAATTTGCATCTGGGGATTTTGAAGGAATCTGGATTTCCTGTAGGGAGAAGTGTTAGGACCAAAGCTGGAAGTCAGTTTGTATTCTAATGATTCAGAGGCGTTTGGAGATTATTTTCTTAGCCATTAGTTAAAGGAGAATCTTTAGTAAAAGTGTAATCATGTCTGAAAGGTACCTCATATATCTTTCGGTGCTTTAAAGGTTCACGTTGAACAGATTTTTGTGCTAAATGTGTGACTTACCTTTGGAAAAGCTGGACAGTATTATGGAATTACTGAAAAATATGTGGTAGGGCACTTCATGTATAAGTACATACATGACTTTGTGTCATAGCTTTCAGTAGAAAGAGAAACCATGGTGGTCTTAGGGTAGCCTAAGGTATTTTTTATTGCTTAATAGTTCTGTATTGTATAGGTTAGTAATTTGTATGGTGGTAAGTATTGATTTTCCAGACTGGTAGATTGCAGAATTGTAAGGATCTCCTCTGTGATTCTGAATCTGTCGGGTTGTGTGGAGCATGTTCTTCCTGGTGGCTAGGCCATCCCCTGCAGGGGTGGCCTGTGTGCTCCTAGCTGTAGTACAGGCTGAGGAAGAATTGCGAAGATTGAGGGTGGAACCAGGCTTGGTCTCAGTTTTCCGCTTCAGAGAAGGTTCTTGTTCATCGCAGTAATAACCACTTTTCCCCCCGGAGAAAGTGAAATTGGTCAGTATGTAACAGAGTGCTTGATTGTGTGTGTAAGTAATACTTGCATTGGAAGTTTGTTTTGCGCGTGCGGGAAGTGGAACTGAAAGCTTCAAAATGATGGTCTTGGTAAAGGGAAAAGCTTTTAGAGGCTTCCAGCTTAGATTTCTGCAGTGTGTGCTATTTCAGAAATGCTTAAGGGTTGCTCCTTTAACCTTGCACTGTAGTGCTGTGAAACACACTTCTCTGACAAGATGCCTAAACCCAGGGGCATAAGGCTGCCTTTGTCCTGGGACAAGAGTATCATGGTGCGAGGCATTAAAGCTTAACAGAAGTTATTTGAATAAAACCCAGGCTGAAAGGCTGAAAAGCACAGTGCTGAGCAGTGCACCCTGGTACATGCATTTAGTTTCATGCAGGGCTGAGCAGCTGGGTGAATGCAGGATTTATGTGGCTGTGCAACTGCTCATTCTGAATTTCAGCTCCTCCTCTTAAGCAAACACAGAAATATTGTAGATAAGCTCTTCTTGTCAAGGAGGATGAGATCACTGAATTAGAGCAAAGAAAAACTGCTTGATGTATCCTGCATGAAATTTCCAACAGGCAGATCTTAATTTTAAATTGACAAATAGTCAGAAATGTTCAGTAACAAGCTACTTTTAGTGCAAAGCACAAAGGTGCAAAGGCATTTAAAGGAAGGAAGGAATGACTTCCCATTAATGAGTATGAGCCAAATTTTAATTAGCACTGATATTGCATGTTTCTGAGGTTAAGGTTTGCAGGGCTGTAATTGTTACAATACTTGCTTTAAAAACAAAACAAAAATGCCAAAAACCACAGCACTAAAACACAAGTGTATGTATTGGTTGTACACTCCCTACCCTAATGTGCTGACAGTTTTTTTTCTTTATTCTTCCTAAATTTTTGTAATAAAATGTTCCATAATGACCACGTGAAGTAAGATGTTTTGGGCATTTGTTTCCAAGAGTTGAAGATTTTTAAAATACACAGTCATGTGTGTATTTTGGGGTTTTTTTTGTGGTTGGTTTTTTTTTTGGTTGGTTGGTTTTGTGGGGTTCCCCCCCCACCCCATTCATTTAGTTGTTAAATAAACACACAAGTTTTAATTCAGTGGAAGTTTGGTTGATACTGATGCTGCTATTTGACTCTGAACTGGTCCTAGTAGTTACTTGTAAGCACCATTTGACGCTGCCCAGCCCTGCTCTAAACCAGCTGTCAGCATTGTATAGGAAAAGTCATGTTTGTGTCCAGTGGCTAAAGCATATCCTTCTTATTTGTCTTGCAGGGACAGGAGAGAGTGGCAAAAGCACATTTATCAAGCAGATGAGAATCATTCATGGATCAGGTTACTCTGATGAAGATAAAAGAGGCTTTACAAAACTGGTGTACCAGAATATATTTACAGCAATGCAGGCCATGATCAGAGCCATGGATACCCTCAAAATCCCATACAAGCATGAACATAACAAGGTGAGATGTTTGTTTATTTCTGTAGCTGAAGCTTTTTGTATTTTTATTTTAGGAAATGTACTGAAGGTCTCAAAAAAATTACGTCTCTCCAAATTACTCTCAGAACTCCTAAGAAAAGGTCATTTCCCAGTCCTGCCTTTAGTTCTCTGCTCTTCTGACTACTTTAACAACACAAAGGTGCTGCTTTTATTAAGAGAGCTGCTCTTAAGATGCCAGGGGGGGCTTGTCACAGGGCAGAGATTTAATGGGAGGCTGCCGTTTGACTTGTGACTTTAGTTACCCATTGTCATTTTTTCCCAGGTCATGCTCTGGCCAGAGCACAGTTAAGCCGTTCTTCTGATCTGTAGCAGATCATTATGACTTAAGGTTTTCTATTAAGATTACATGTGGAAAAAACTCTTAATTTTTGGCCAAATAAGTGGGGATACCTGTTTTTGTATGAACATCCTGTGAAAACTTTGAAATAAAATTTTCAACAGAAGACAAGGGAACAGTTGAATCCTTTTGAGATTGATGCTGTTATTGAAGTTTAAAAGGATAAAATACATTTGAAATGTTTGAAAGATTCATCTCTGACTAGCCTTATTCCCGATTTTTGTTTCTGCTTACATTTTAAAAGAAAGGTAAGTAAAAATAATTGAAGCATTCCATGAAAGAGAGTGAAATGCTTAACATTTACTTGAGTACATAGAAAGGCACAGAATTACATGACTGTATCTCCCACTTCCTGACACAGGAGTGGTGTCGCAGGTAGTGACACAGGAGTGTCACAGGCCTGATAACAGTTTCTGCGAGCTTGTTCTAATTTTTACTTTCGAGCCATTATCAGCAATGTTGTCAGGTGGAGAGTTAAGATCCCTCAAAAGTGGAGGGCGCACCTTTCTTAGTCTTGTGAAAGAGTTTTTAATGGTAGTTTAGTAATCCTGGATGAAAATAGTAATTTAGTAGTCCTGAATGAAGATAATACTTCATCAGAGAAATTACTTAAAAGTGCTTTTATTCTAATATTTTTTTTTTCTTAAACATCAGAAACTATCAAAGAGCAGGAATGTTCATGATAAAGAAGTAAGCTTTTGTTAACTGGGGAAGACAGGATGAAATGAACTTGTGTTAAGATGAAAATCCTTTGTGTTTTCATATATGGAGTTTCATTATTAGAATTCAACTGCTGTATGTATTTTAAGTATCTAATTTAGAAGCAGAAAAGATGAAGTTTATTACTGGGCTAAAGAAGCATTCACCATTTCCATCTGCCAGAGTCACTGCAGATGGTCATCACTTTGCTGCGGATGTAATGTTGCAATAAGCAGAGTTTTGCAGGGGCCTGGATTTATGCAGTGGGAAGTCAGAATAATCCTGCCTGTCAAAATCCGTATTGTTAACATTCTTTAATGGTGGGTGGGATTTCTTGTGCACTTGAAAAAGATTGAAAAGCTTGTCCTAGTGTGTAGGAGACTGTAGAACTTCCTAGTCTGACTGTGTGCTGAAGCTCTCTAGTTTCCTCTCATCCCTCATGAAGCACAATCAAGTGTGTAATTAGCATGAAAAAGAAAACTGGATTTCTTTGTCTGTTTCAGTCTTTTGTCTCCATGTTTTTGCTTTGTGCAAAGCATACAGCATACTGACCACAATAATTCTTTCTTCATCACTTTGCCTTAGTATCTGGAAGCCCTAACAGAATATGTGTTCTGTAGATGATACGATTCAAATTAAAGAGCGCTGAATTTGTAAGGTGTATTTATGTAGTTGGAGTGAGCCAGTTAGGTTTGGCATAGTTGTATATGCATGGCCAGAGCTGTTCACTTTCATTATATGAAAACAGCTTGCCTAAAAGTGGGAGTCCATTTCTGTGATCAGCTGCTTCTTAAACATTCCCATCAATTTCTAACAGGGCTACATGTGGAGTAGAATAGAAGTCACCGACAGGGTCTCCAGACAATTCCTGTACTAATTCCTTCAGAAATACAAAGGAAATCAAACTTGCTACAATATCATGCCAGAATAGATAAGGTAGTGGTCTACTACACTTTGTGTAGAAGGTCACTTCACTTTAAAGCAGTGAATACCAATCAATTTGCTCCTTTCTTTTTTTTTTTTTTTCTCCAAGGCAGCTCAAAACAAACTCATTAGCTTAGCAGTCTAGAAAACACAGGAAGGGCACTTCCTATTAATTTGAATATCCTATCAGGAAATCCTATCTCTGGAGAAAGTATCTCAAAGTTAGAGTAACATATTTTTAGCACAGTAGCTGTTCTGCGCAATGGTTTAGGAAGTGGCAGCTCAGGCTGGTACAGGTGTTGGTTTGGCCTAAAGAAAAGTGGCCCTTTTTTTGTCAAAATCTTTGTTCTGTGATAGACTTCGGGGCTGCAGTAGAAATGTCTTTCTCTTACTGTACCAAGTTTCTTACCTTTAATAGTTAAAGGTAACTATTAAAATTAAGAGCATTTCAACTCTCAGAATGCTGCGTGAATTTGAAGTGCTGTCATATCAAAAAGTTAGTTGCAATCTTTGTGTGGTATACAATGTCCCAACATTTTGGTTGGATTATTTTAATATGATCAATGTAGCAAGAAGCAAGTTTATGTCCAGCAAGTTAGTTCTTTTGGAGTTGTGTTGGCTTCATAGTTACCAATATAACTAAAGAGATAGAGAGTGAAATGTATTGTCCTATATTGTAATAATCCAGGCTGTTTTGAAAGATTTATTACCAGAGTGACTATTAGTGTTCAGAATGAGTATCTCAGAAGTGATGGTTGAGCATTAAAACATGAAAGACATTTATTTTTCTTGTTAAGCTTTAGAATATAAGCTCTACTGAGGTTTAACGTAATGGGTGAGGGTGATCTTTCCTCTTAGGAATTTGTCTGTCATAGGAAATGGTGGCTTATGGAATGTTTTTGAGTTTCCTTTTGGGTAAATGTTATTGTGAAGTTGTGAAGTTTTCAAATGGCTCTGTATTTTAGAGTAAGAAGTATTGTATGAAGTATGGGAAAACCTTTGTTTTCTCATACAAACAATTCTAAAAATTGCCTGTCTTTCACAAATGTTGGGAGTGTACAGTACTGTCATGCAAGCACATGCACATCTTGTAAAAATTAAAATACAGGTTTATGTATTTCACTGTTTGTGTTTTTAGAAAGTTGAACTGTGTATCCGTGCTTGTCATTCCTTTCAAATACTTAAATAAGTATTTGAATAATAAAATACTTTAATCTTTTAAAATCTCACATTCCTAGAGTGGAATGTGATATAATTTTCATAATGGCTTTAGAAGCCTTTCCTTTAGGTAATATAATGTAATGTGGGGTTTGTGGTGGTTTTTTGTTTCTTTTTGGGTTTTGGGTTTTTTTCTGATTTTTTGGGGGGTTTGTTTTTGGTTTTTGGGTTTATTTTTGCCCTTTTTTGTTGTTTTGTGTTTATTTTCTTGTGGCGTTTTTTGTTTGAGTTGTTTTTCTGTGTTTTTTGGTTTTGTTTGTGTTTTTTTTTTGTTTTGTTTTGTTTGGGGGTTTTTTGGTGTGTTTTTTTTTTTTTTCCCCTTCATTTTTACCATTTCTAGTATTACTGGAGATGGGGAGTATACTCGTATGGTTCTCCCCCCCTCTCCTTCTCTCTTGACTCTACCAAATCTATTTCTATGCTGAACACTGACTACCACTATTACCCTGTACTATTTCTTTTCAGACAAGTAGGCTCTCTAGCAGGCAACATCAGGAAGGTGTCACTCCCCTAGTGATTAGCAGGCAGGAAATCTTACTTGAATCCCCTGCCCATAATTTCCTGTGGGACTTATTTAATATTCATTACAAGGTAACTAATGTGAGTAACTGTAACAAACAGGCTACAAGAAAGTTTTTAAAGAGGCTGAAAATGTAAAAGCAAATTTTATTCTAGACTTAGACATTTGCTGTTAAATTTCTAAGAGTGTTTTAAGCTGAAGTCGTTTCTGTATTTATGCCTGTTTCTTTGGGGAATGTTTCACAGTGCAAAATAAGCAGATACGGGGAATGCTTTCAAAGTCCAAAACCTTACTGGCATAATCTTCAATTCCATGTTTACCTTGTTAGCTCATTTCTTCTAAGTCAGACAAATCCACTGCAGCAAGCAAATAAAAATACAGACAGAAAGAAGTAGGATATGGAGTCAAATCGCATAAATTTTTATCTTGGGTAAACAGTTGGGGGTGTTAAGTGTTCTATATCTCTTCAGTGAACTTTGATGTATTTCATGTTGAACAAACCTAGTTTGAAGGAGAGGGCTTCCTGCAGACCCCTCACCTGATGCGGAAAGAGTGTGAAGGACTGAATGCAGAGCAGGAGTGTGCAAACACTGGGGGGGTTATTTACTGTCAGATGATGCAGAATGTGTGGGATTTCTGGCCTTTTGTGAAGAATACATTTTGGCTGGGTTTTTTTTTGGTTTTGGGGGTTTTTGGTTGTTTTTAGAGCAAGAGTGATGTTCTTGGTACAATGGAATGGAATGTGTATTGGTTTGGAGGAGGGGATAATCAAGCGGCTCTTGAAGCACATGGAGAATCCCAAATGGTGCCATTTGCACAAGCAGTGTTCTGCAGTGTCTCAACCCTGGAACAGAGGGCTTAAAGCAGGCTAGAAGAAAAACAGATTTATGCTAATAAGGTTAGTATTTAATGTATCATAGTACTCAGTTACAAGAACATCTGAGAGTACTCAAAACCAAAAGTTACCCAATAAATAGGAGCCTTGCAAAAGAGTTAAATGCTTCTAATACCAGGAAGTGCCAGATGCATTATTTTGGCAAGAAACAGATTGTTGCAGAGCCAGCCAACATGGGACAGTATAGTTCAATTTAAAGTATCGTAGTCCTTCAACAACATCTATTCAGAACTGAAGATAGGTTTTTCAGGAGCTGTAATGTGAGGTAATACCTGTCTCCCTTATAGCTGTGTTTCCTCTGGTGAGGACAGTGATCAGTAAAGCCATGAACAATTTCCTTCTCAGTGCTTCATAACAAGTCTTTTGTGAGGACTTCGACAGTCTCAGTTAGATCCCAGCCTCTGCCCAGCTGTCTTTTTATCAGTCTCCTGTGAGTCATTTACTCTTCTCATGCCCTGCCTTTCTCTTTGGTGCCTCTCCAGTCTTACCTACATTTGACCTCAACAGGTCTTTATTTGCTTACCTGTGGCCTTACCATTTTGTCCTACTCTCTGCTGTTTTCTTTGTCTTCCTTTATGTTTGAATAAAATAGTAATAACTAAAAAAAATCCAACAACATGTAGTAATTTCGGTGCTGTCCTCTTTCAACCAGGTTGGTTTTTTTTCTTCCCTGTTCAAAGCAGAGGTCTCTTGCATTTGTCTGTATTGCTCCAATGGATTTGTAAGTTACTTGTTTCCTCTGTTAGATTCTGCTTAATGGTTTCATACTTCACCGCAACAGAAGTGCAGATTTCAGGTAATTTTTTGTAAGTGTGGGGGAAAAAAGATTGAAAAAGAAGTAAGCTAGACAAGCAGGGCTGAATGTTACCATGAAGAGCTGAGAATACCTTTATTTAAAAAAAAATACAGATAAATGAACACTTCCTTTCTCCAGTAAAATAATAGGTAATTTCACTTATATGAAATGAGGGAACTGTCTTAGCCTTCAGTTCAACATAAATTTGAAAACTAGATTTTAGCAACTCTTCTTGCAGAGCAAGAGGATTTCTTCCTTCCTCCTTTTATATTTTGCTTTAAGTGTAGCTCTTTATTTTTCCAAATAGGACATTTGAAGTGATTAACTACCCTTTGCTAGCGAGAAGTGATAAGTTATACAAAAACACTTGTGTGGGGCATGATGGTTGTGTTTTATCTTTCTAGTTTCACCATTTTACTGTTTCAGCTACTGTGGAGAGCAAATTGGTGGTAATAGTGCTGGCAGATTATCATCAATTTTGTGACCACTCAGGCACCATATAAAGTACCGTGAATACAGCAAAACAGGCTTCTAGAATTTTTTGTTTCTTTTCTTTCTGACTATTTTATTTCAGATATGTTTGTTGCTTAGTTATATTGCTTGCAGAGCATATTGTGTGTCTGCTAGGAAATATTCATGTGAGCATGTGCTCTGACAATGAAAGTGTGACATATGCTTAGAGCAACTTTTGAATGTGAAAGAAGTTTGGTGTTTATTTTAAGGTAATGAGATTTCATACTCTTGGAATGGTTCTGACTTTCTCCATAATTAAGTTATGTAAATATAGGCATTTATACAGTATAATTTTATACAGAAACTATATAAATATAACCATATCTCGGTACTTCCCAGAGGAAAATATTTAACAGTAATACCTTCCTAATTATTTAATTAATTTCTAGAGAAGACATAGTGAGGTTATCCAGCATTTATTTCTGAAGCAATTTCAGATTCAAATTTTTTTGTCCCGTTTTCCTCTGAAACTTTGTGAAAATATTCTTTTTCCTCAGAAAACTTTTCTGGGGAACTGTGATTTGATGTGTTCTGGTTATATAATGTAGAATGACAAAAAATATTGTAATCTCATGTCTTTATTGTTCATTTCTGGTAGCACACCAAAGTTGCTTGAAATAAGGTTTACTTTGATAGACTGAGAAATGTTCATCTGAAATGGACCATATTTTTCTGCAGGTTTTGTCAGGCTCTTGTTCAAATTGCATTTCCTGTGCAGTAAAAGTTATAATATCTGAGATGTAAGAAGACTTTGTCTTATAATGAAATTCAGCTTTGTCTCAGGAAACAGGCTAATGTTAAGCAAAATAGTTATTAAAAAAACCAAACAAACCCAAAAGCCTCACAACAAAACACAATCATCTTCCACACCCTTTTTTTTTCTCAAGTATAATTTGTTTTAGATTGTGAAATGTATTGCCAGAGAGAGGTACTAGCATAATTCCTTTGATTCTTTACTTTTTCTGAAAGATTATTTTGCTCTTTTTTTTCTCCTGATTGATGTAGGTGTAAAGTCTGCACATGACGAGTTGATTACCTATTTATGCTTCATCAGTCTAATCACATGCCTACTTGTTTTCAGACAGTAGGCCCATGTAGCTCTACTTTTTAGACTTTGTATTCACTTTGGGTGATTGTATAGAGGTGAGGCAGGAGGCGAGGTTGGCAAAGGGAAATCTAAGCATGACATTAGTCATGTTATATTTTAATTCTTTTCTAATAGCTTTTATAAAAATCAAACACAAGGCTATGGTTGCATGCTTCACCTTTGACAAAAATGTACAAATCTTGACTGTAGATTGCTTTATGTTATGGTGGACCCAAGATAGAAAATAGTTTATTATGGGCAAGTCACTTCTTTGAACAGTTTCAAGCATGACAAAAGCTTAATTTTGTATTGGAGAGGTAGTAACCACTAAGAGTTGCTTTTAATCCTTCATAACATTTCACAGAATTCCAAAACTGTTAGGGTTGGAAGGGACCTTTGGAGGTCATGCAGTCCAAATTGCATTTCTCTAATCTGAATTGCTCTTCTCTAACTCTCATGTGTCTCTCCATTTCCTTAAGTCCCTATTACATGCAAGAGTTTCTGGGCACTTGGCTGGGGCAAGTAGTACTGTGGAAAAGCTGTTACAATTAAGATTTTTTTCTTGTTGATTAATTGTTTCATGATAATGACTTCCCATTTTTCTTAATGTGACCTATTGGCAAGAGTTAAAATTTGGCTTACTGTGTAGTTGTTAACCTTCTAAGCCAATTCATATACACGGTGCAGTAATAGGTAGCATGTACATGTCTTGCTAGTTTGGAGCATTACTTCTTGAGAATTCCCCAAAAGGCAAGTTGTGTCCAGAATAATTTTTGTGTTTGGAGATGCTCTCTATTTTTAAGTATTTTTTTGTTTGATCGACCATGACTGCTGGTTTGAGAACTTGGAAGTCGGTGTGCATATTTCTAATTGTATAAGCAGGCAGATGAGTGCTTGTGGTGTGTGATTTTCTTTGCATCTGGTCTTCAGTCTTTATCCAGCTGTTTGATTTGTTGGTTTTTTTTTTTCAACCATAAACAAAATGCTGCCAGTTGTACAGGAAGGATGAAAAGGTAGCTGTGTATCACTGGAGCATAAAGAAGCCTTAGACACACCTGCTGCTCTCTGGACTCCGCCACAGCCATATACCCAGTGGAGGAACAGTGGGGATGTGCCACAAAGGGGGAGCTATTGACATAGTCATTACACAACCCTTAGAAATTATATTGTGGTCTTCAGGGTTAATTACACCACTTTTAGTGATTTAAATGTTTGTTTCTCTCTATCCAAAGAATAGAAAAACACAGGGATGGAATCTAATGTTGTGTTATTATCTAGTCTATATCTATTTGTAATCTACTGAGAATGATACTCCAGGGAGGCTGAGGGGATCCAGCCCTGGGGGGACTTACTTTGTTCTTGTTGTATAATCATGTGAAAAACGTGTGGGTTAGGACTGGATGATCTTTAATGTCTCTTCCAACCCAAATCTTTCTATGATTCTGTACGTTTTGGAAGAAAAGCATCATCCTGATTTTGGGAAGTCTGACTGCAGACTTTTTTTCTAACTATATTATGTGTAAGGCCACCCTATGTCAGATTTGTGAAGAGCTTTAGAGCAAAGTGGAAATTAGAGGTTTTATATATGCCCTTGTATTAGTGCCTGTTTAGTCAATTATGATTATTTTTTGAGGCAGCTCAGTAGTTTCTTCTTCAGTGCTGGTTCTGCTCAGCTCAGTGCTTGGAATTGTAGCCTGGTAGCACCCATTACTCATGGCTCTTTCAAGGATAAATTAAGGCAGAAATCTGTTGCGTATGAAACAGGCAGACAGTAGTTTTTACACCCACAGGACTCACTAAGTGTTCTCTCAGACTACACTGGCAACTTGAAGTTGTGCAGAAACGGGATTTTTTTTCCCCATGTAAAAATTTTAAGAGTTCCGATACAGTTTTCTGTAGTTTACTAAAACATGGCTTCTGAACTGAGTGTAGATGCAAAAGTTCACTTTTTCAGTAATGGGAAAGAATATATACTTTAGATTGAAGATGGGTTTTGTTGTTGTTGCTGCTTTTGATTTGAACTGTCTATATATTTTTATTAAGGGTACTAATCACGACAATAATCCATCTTTGATGATGATGGAGGAGCCATTGAGTTTGGACTGAGATATCACTTAATGACGTGAATGTTTGACTAGTGCATGTATGTACTGTGGTGTATGCAGTATAAAATGGGTTTTCATTAAGAAAATTGGGGGTACTTTTCTGGTTCAATTTTGCTCATAAGGGAAGGTGTTTCAGGTAATGTACAAGGAAACTGAGAAGTGCATGGATGGACAGATCTCAGAGGATGCAAAGGAGCCTGCACACTCTGATGAAGTGATACATTTCTGCAACAGGGAACACAGGCCATGCAGGTGGTTTCTATATTATGTTCAAGAAATTTTGAAGGACCATTTTTCAGTTTAGAGGGGTATATGCATTTGTGTAGGCTTGCTAGTTTTTAGAAACGTATTCTATTAGAATTTGAGTAGTGATAATGTGTTTTGTGTAGTTCACTTACTGCTTGCAGCCCAAGTCTTCCCGTTCCTTGAGAGGAATCTAAGCACCTGTCAGCATTTTTCCAAGCTGAGTCTTGGAAGTTTTCATAATTTCTGTGTAGTTCTTGTGCCACTAGGTAGGTTGCAGCCTTGTTATTAGACTCATTGTGAAAGGCTTCATTTCATATGAAAAGTTCTCCAGGGCAATGTTTATAAATAAACCCATCCTAATCAGAGTGGGGCATGGCAGTACAACCTTGCAGCTCATGTCCTTCTTGTGTGATAAACAATGACTTGCAGGGGCTGCCCTTGCCATAGTGGACTTCTCTTTCGCTGTGTTGTGAAATGTTTTAAACAGCAACTCCCTATTGTGAAAAGTTATATAATTTTTACTGCTCTCTGTCTGAGAAAAGAAATGTACATTTTAAAGAAGTAGGTGTTTGAGGATCTAATATTAATGACTGTGAGAAGCTGTAGCTCACTTGCTAGCTCTGTCATTTCCTGATTCCAGTGGCCTGTGTGTGGTCTTACTGGTATGTTTCTGCCTGTCTGTCCCTTTTTTGGACATCCGTCATCTTTTGTGGTCTTCCTGTAGAGCTTCCTGCGCACTGCTGTCTGATGATACCATATGAATCAGCAATGTGAGTGCTGTTTTGACCCTCCAACAAATAAGAAAACTGCAGTACCAGTATTTTTGATTCTTCTTTATTTAAGTTAGTAATACTCAGGGTTACTTCCTTAATTTACGTTGGGATGCATTCCTGTGACCCAATAGGTATTTTTTGATTTACCATCTACTGACAGGGATATGCAGTAGCAAACAGTCTTTCATGAATGTATCTCAGGCAGATGTTGCAACAGTCTGGGTGTACTGAAACAGACACCATCTACAGAAACTTTGCCAACATAAAATATAATCAAATTCTGGCTGTTCAACACTTCAATGCAATTTTTATAGTGTGTCCTCTGTTACTGGTCCAAACTGCATGAGAATTAGATTTTAAGAATTCTTTCCTCTTGGGAAAGGAATGAAAATTAGATTTCTCATATGAGGCTACCAAAATGAGAGGAAATTTAAATAAATATGGCTTGGAGGGGATTTATTAGAAATGTGAGTGGAGGGAGTGATATAGTTGATATGTAGGTCAGTGGTCAAGGACCTGCTTTTAAAGTAAGTGTTAGTCCCTGAAGAGAGTTTTGTTTAGTAATGCTTCTCAGGTGTTCAGATCGTCTCATTAAGTCTTTATTCTTTGAGCATGACATAGTTATTTCTCAGTAGAGTATCAAATGAGCTTTTTCTCTAAACACCCCTTCTTTTTTCTTTTCGGGGGGCGGGGGGTGTGGTGTGCTATTCTAGGTTCGGTGATTAGCTCTCTTTATTTGTGTTAAAGTTTGTTTCTTTTTTTTTTTTCCTTTCATCTTGAATATTCTCCCTATCAGATCTTGTGTATTATCCTTCTCTTACACAATTGCACAAGACTGTTACACTGCTAGAAGTATGGATCTTGGAATTAGTCAGCTGTGATCATTATTAGACATGGCTTCATGCAGCTGGACAAAATGTGGTTAAGGTGGCTGTGGAGTATAGACTTTCTGATTTAGTTGCGTTTTCCAGCCCTCACTTTGCAAAGAGTTCCAGGGAATTTTGCTACAGTGCTTGGTTAAAAGTATTTTCAGGTGTCTGAAGAACCAAACAGAAAACAATGCCATAATTTTGGGTCTTCAGTTGGCAGCATTGCACAAAATACGAAACATCCCTTCTATAAGCTACATGAAAGAAAGGACAGTAACTGTATCTTCCTTACAGTGAGCAAGAGTGTAATGCGTGCTTTTACTATGAAGTCATTTTGTCTCAAACTGGAGTTCACAGATACTTGGAAAGGCTGAATATAAATGTACTTAACTAGAACCCTACTGCACCCAAAATTCAGACATCTATATTCATCTCTTAATTATGCCTCACTGCATCAGTAGATAAATGTAATGAAAGTAACAAGGATAAATCTTCACTGTTACGATGTTAGGTGCCAGCCCTGTTATAGTTTATAAATAAAGTCAGTAACTGAACAAAGCAATTTCTTCTGAACTTTATAGAAATTATTTTCTTCAGTACAGCCAATTACAGGATAATGGAAAGTCTTATGCCCTTTAAAATGTTTCATCTGTTTTGAGGGAATCTTGTAATTCTGAGTGTTAGTCTGTCCTGCCTTTCATCTTTGTACAGCATCTTGATCTTCAGAGACATGTGCTGTGAAGAAACAGGTGGGTAGGCCTGAAATTCTAGTAACTGGGCCTTAAAATGAAGAAAAGTGCTGGAAGAGTGCCCAAAGCTGCCACTGGGAGACTGTTCAGAGGAGGAGCTTTTCTGTGCTCGTTTCTAGCCTGCTGGACTGTGGCTCCATCCAGTGCCCCAGCTTCTGCCCCCCTTCTGCCAGGCTTCTCATCACAAGCTGTCCCTGGATGACCACTCATCCAATTTGCAGCGCAGAGTCATGAATGGAGAGCAAGCACGAATGGTAGCAAGGCCAGTACCTGCTGCTGTGGATCACCATGAGCTACATAGTCTCTTTGAGCTAAATTCTTTCATGGCTCTGAGCAAGCTGTGGTAAGCTGTAGGGACCCTGTCTTCTTAAATCCCTCACGCTTTCACTCTCATGTGGCCGCAATAAAGTCTGTTCTACCAGAGCTGTAGAATATGCTTGCCAAGTCTGGGTAATTTAATCTAAATATCCTATAGTAATGCCTTAATTTGTTTTACTTGCTTCGTTTACTTAATAGCTAGCATAACTGCCAGTAAATAAATTGGAGCAGCATATCGAAGAACCTAAATATTGATCTTGGATAGAATCCCACAACACTGAAATTATTGTTAATGTTATTTACTTTAAAGATGGAAAGCTTTAAGCAAATCGAGTATGCCAGTTGTCTTACACACACACACACTCACACCTCTTTTTGACTTCTATATGAAACATAGTTATTTCCTCCCTTGGAGCTATTTTGCTTGTACCGAAGTGTTAATCATACTAGTTTGGCATTGTTTAAAAACCTGTATGATTGCAGAAGTGGATACTGGAATCGTGTGTGTGGCTCAGTGCCTTATGCCAGTGTGCAGACATGGATACATGGGAACTGTGGAGTTTTTGGATATGTAATACCCATGGCCAGCCTTGGTATTTCCACATTATCTCCAGTCCTGTGCAATCACTTTGTACAGAGATGTGATTAGACCACAATGGTTTTTGATGAAGTAGGGAGGGCAGAACAGTGCCTGCCAGATCCATTGAAAGTTAGGTCAGCCTGGAGGATGCTCTAGCTTAATTTGGATTAGTGCCTGAAGCTCAAAGCTCCAACAGCCAGGAGGGTATAAAGGTAGTATATCATTACCTAATGCTTAACTCTTTCTTTTCTCCCCATTGCCCCAGCTTTTAAGTGTGTTGAGCATATATTGCGTGGCTAGCTTTCTGGGTTTGACCTTCGATCTCAGATGCAGCAATAAAACGTTACAGAAAATGTCAGTAAGTCAATATCAGACCTTTTAGGGGGAGTGATTTTAAATGTATATTTATTCATTGGCCTCTTGGATATTGCAAGTAATTAAATACGCCTTCCACTGGTTAAAACGAGGAACTAACAATTTCCCTAAGCTAAACAGGAAGTAGTCTACCTGAAGCTAAAGTAAGCAACTCAGGTTTCGCTCCCAGGTCTCATTTCTTTCAGACCTGATTTGTTTTTGAAAACATCTTTTCAATTTATAGAGGTTTGTATTACTCATTTATCTGCATTTTTTACAAGGGAATGTAGTGACAGGACAAGGGGGAATGGCTTTAAACTGAAAGAGAGCAGATTTTGAGTAGATACTAGGAAAAAATTCTTCTCTGTGAAGGTGATGAGACAGTGGCACAGGTTGCTCAGAAGAAGCTGTGGCTGCTCCATCCTTGGCAGTGTTCAAGGCAAGGTTGGATGGGGCTTTGAATAACCTGGTGTAGTGGAAGGTATCCCTGCCTGTGGCAGGGGGGTTGGAACTGGAGCGTCTGCAAGGACTCTTCCAACCCAAACCATTCTATGATCACCAAAATCAGGATAGAAAAAAATCTATCTTTGTTTGTTGTTTTGTTCTGGTAAAAAACGACGTACATCTTTGTTTTGTGATTGAAGGATTAACTGTTATCTGTCCAGAAATTTCCTCTGTTCACTAGTCACTGAACAGGAATCAGGAATTTCATGCATGTCAGGGATTTTTTTTTTTTTTTGCGAGGGAATTTATGGTAGCAAAGTGACTTTTAAGAAGTGAAATTCTTTATTTTGGATATGAAACAGCAGTAACTTATCTACAATCCAACTTATTGGTAAGACAATTCATATACAACTTTGCTTCACAAATACTTTTAATACTGGCTCTACAGAAAGCAGGGAGAGAGATGCTAGCTTCAACAAATGCATTTTTTTTTCTCTGAAGAACCAAAAGACAAGCTGCAGTAAATTCCCTTTCTGATGAAGTTAATGCTACCCTTTCTGGCATCAGTTCTTTTTAATATTTAAAAAGAAAGTCTCCACTCTTTGCTGAAATATAATGGCATTTTAAAACTTTAATAGAGTTGCTAATTGAACTAGCAGTTTCTAGACACGGGGAAGGGCTTTTTGATGTCAATGTTTTCATTCCTAAATCTGAATTCAACAAGAGGACACATACCTGAGCTGCTAATTCCACTTCTAGTGACTTTTTCTTGTTGCTCTCCCCTGCTCTTTTTTTTTTTTTTTTTTTTTCTCCTGGGCGTGGGGTGTAGGCTGGGTATGTTGTTAGCAAATCAGTCTTCTGTGAGAAGTTGTAACAAACGAGTCCTAATTTCAGAAATCACAGGATTGTGCATAGTCAGTTTGTAATAAAAAAATAATACTTTCTCGTCATCTTATTTCCCCCCTGTGTTACCACCTCTTCTGTTTTTAATGCAATTACTTGTTTTTTAACTTTGCACTTCCACTGTTTCAGTTATATGAAAACAGGAGGGTAAGTTTTGAAACTGAATAGAAATCAGACATAACTGTTAGAAAGGCAAAGTTTATTTTCCTCATCCTCCACCTCTTCTAATTGAATGCTGTTACCAGAAGCAGGTTTGTGCCCACTAGTGAAAGTGGAGTGAGACTTCTGAGAAGATACTTCTTTGTAGTTGTACTGCCAGACTCACTCCAGAAAGCTTCACTCAGCTTGCTAGTGCTTTTCTCCACCCCCTCTGTCTTACTAGTGTTGTTATGCTGAATGTACTGATACGGCATGTGACTTCCCTACAGGTAGTACACTTGCACAAACAACACCTGCAATCCATAGGTCATCTAAGTTGGATGTACTGATAGTGGGTGCACAAGGCAAGCAGGCTAAGCTGCTTCTGGTAGGAAAAATACTTGCTTCGGAAGCACCCATATTTTACATCTTTAATTTGCAGTTACTTGTCATTTATGGGTCTTTAAACAGCACCCCACTGCTACCTCAGACCAGCAGCCTGTGCTTCAGTTGCCATGTGATTTAACAGGAATGGGTGGTTTACCTCAGACCTCTTTGTTCCATGGAAAACCTTTTGACTTTGTACCTATCATCTGCTATAGGAGTTATTCTTGGCAGTTAAGTAGTAGTTAGCCACTCATCCAGGAGCTGCAGTACCTGCATTTCACATTAGTCAGAGATGGTAAAAGGCTTTTCTACTAATTTGCCTCAACAAATCAATAAGAGAATGGACTGAGAGCAGCCCTGAGAAGTACTTTGTATTGGTTGATGAGAAGTTCAACATGACCCAGCAGTGTGCACTTGCAGCACAGAAAGCCAACTGTGTGCCTGGCTGCATCAAAAGGAGTGTGACCAGCAGGTTGAGGGAGGTGATTCTCCCCCTTACTCCACTGTGGTGAGACCCCAGCTGGAGAACTGCATCGAGCTCTGGGGATGTGTCCCCAACACAAGAGCGACATGGACCTCCTTGAGCGAGGCCAGAAGAGGGTTATGACTATGATCAGAGGGCTGGAGCACCTCTCCTGTGAAGGCAGGCTGAGAGAGTTGGGCTTGCTCAGCTTTCCTCAGCCTTCTTCTTCAGGAGAAGAGAAGGCTTCAGGGAGACCTTAAAGCAGCTTCCAATACTTAAAAGGGGCCTACAAGAAGTCTGAAGAAGAGCTTTTTACAAGGGCATGTAGTGACAGGATAAGGGGCAACAGCTTTAAACTGAAAGATGGTTATTAAGTGAATTACGAAGAATAACTTATTTACTATGAGGGTGGTGAGGCAGTGGAACATGTTTCCCAGAATAGTTGTCTGCCACATCCCAAGAAGTGTTGAAGCCCAGGTTGTATGGGGCTTTGTGCAGCTTGGTCTAGTGAAAGGTGTCCCTGCCCATGGCAGGGGGGTTGGAGCTAGATGATCTTTAAGGTTTCTTCCAACCCTAACCATTCTATGGTTTTGTAAAATTGCAACAAAAAAGTGCAAGTGTTCTTTCCATTTATTTATTCTGCTGGCATCTCCCTTTTACGTCAGGCATTCTTTCAAATACGCTTTATGGAAGTCCTCATGTAAGCCATTTTCAAGGAAACTACAGTGAAAAATATTCAAAGTAATCTTGAAGTTTTGTAGCGTAAGTTTAATGAGATCTGGACCATAATTATTTTTCTGTTTCTTCCCTAAGGACATTTATGACTCAGCATTAATATGATGAGTCCCGTGGTTGTCCTCTTAATCATGTTGATGATTGCTTGCTCAAAGTAATACCAGATTATTCATTTAAGAATTTATAAGCATGATTGAAGGTTGCATAATGCGCTGGATATATTAGAAATGTTTAAAAGGATTGAGGTTTGAATACCTGATGGAAAGCAAACTATGAATGACTAATACTACTTAATGTACAGTTGTATTGTTGATGAGTAATTTTCTAGTTAATTGTGGGGGGTTTTATCCATCTAATTCATTACTTCTCCGTCTCTTAAGTGTGAAATGAAAAGTTATTGTAGACCTTGATTGAATTTAATCTTATAATGATGAGTAAATTGTATCATAATTTCATGTTCATATATTTATTTCCTGTTGTTGCATCGGAGGCTGATGGTGAATCTGTGCAGCCAATAGGTGAAGTAAATGGAAGGGATTCCCTGGTTACCTGGCAAAGTCAGGTACTTTCTTTCTGGTGGTTGATGTAACTTTGTGTCAAAGTCATTCACCTACCAGTTCATTTTGATTCTCACCCTCAGAGGCTCTTCACACCTGTTCCACTTAGTGGGAACTCAACCTAATGAGCCAGAAGTAAACAAAATATTAATTACAAGAGAAAAGAAAAAACAAACCACAGATACACAGTGAGGTATATTTGCAAAACCTCATCAACACCCAGTGAATAGCTGCTGGAGAAGGAAAGCTGGTATTCTTAGTTATTTGTTATATATGATAGAGGGGCTAGACTGGAATTTCTCGGACTTCCTTTATATTAAGCTCTACTTATAAGATAAGGCCTTTTCAGTCTGGCTTGATGTTGATGTAGAAGGAGCCATTACTTCTGAAAGCCTCTGTGTACGTCTGTGTCTTGATGGTTTGCCAGGCCATGTTTTAGGTTTTCCTTCTCCTTAAGAACTCAAGTCTAGAACAACAGTTCTTCATTTCATAACTTCTCTTCAGCATTAGCAGCAGAATACAGATAGCATAGTATTTTAATTGTATGACTACTGCTGAAAAAATAATGGTGAGGCTGATTGTAAACTTGTTAATTCCTTCTGTTGGTGTTTTAACAGAGCTATGAACAGCAGCACAAGCAACTCAGCTTTCTGTTTATTAACTTGGGAAGAAAGCACTGGTTTAATATGCATGTGAGTCATGCTTTTTATCTTGTAAATACAAAAGGAAAAAGCAAGCAAAGTAGTAGTACTTCACTTAGAGCTCAAGTTATTAATGAAATAGCCTTGAAAACTGAGCCTAAACCAGTAGCTCAAGGGACTTATGAAAGTGGCTGATCTTTGTTACAAACCAAGCACTGTAATGTACAGGCACTGTTACGTAAACTGTACATCTATATTGGTAAATTTATGCAGTTATGGGGGATGGTTTCATTGTTCCTCTGATTCAATGGCTTTTACAACAGAAATAGTAAGTGCAACTTACTACTGCCTCTGCCTAAAATACTGCTAGTGTCAGAGAAGCTGCTTATCTTCTTGACCATTTTCCACTCACTGAAATTGCACTACACAGAAGATGCTTCATCATGAAGGATGCTTAGTTCACAAACTTGTATCTGCCATTCTGTAAGCTCTGCTTTCTCTGTGGCTTAGGTTTAAATAAGTCTTTAGACACCAGGTTCTTCTCATTTCAGCGAGAGTCAAAGAGCCCTAAAGAAATCAAAAGCAGAGTGTTGTGAATCTGGACTCTGGTATTTATGATGCTGGTGAGGGAGGCTGTAATATGAAGGAGAAGTCAGTGACCTGTGTGAGCATTAGGTGTGGCACAGCACTGAAGGTATTCACTGCAGCAGTCAGTAATTGTTTACTTCTTAGCTTGACAACACTAGTGTAGTGAACAGTCAGGCAGAGGTCAGAAAACTCTCTATACAGTAGCCAAGCAGCCATTAGGCTGTAATAACATAGCTGTTTTCATGACTGAGATGGATTTTAATGGTCACCCATTAGGGTAAGGTCTGTCTCAGCTGGCCTGGATAACTATACTGTTCCTTGATTATCTTATTGTGCTAACATTGATTAATAGTGGTCTTGGGAAGTTTTATGATGTTTGGCTTTATTAGTATAGACATTCATGTGCATTTTAAAAGAAAATGTGATATTGCAATGTTTCAATATTTTCATAAAGTTGCAAGCTATTTTGAAGAGCTATCTTGAAAGTAGGTATCAATGATTGTGTCTTCTGATAAATGCTTTTGTGGGAATATATTTTTTTTACATGGCTTTAAATATTTGTGGTTAAAGTAATTTTGGAACAGACTGTATAAAGCCATGCTAATCTTAAATTATCTGTGCTAAAACAATTTTATGTTAACTTGTTTCTAAATATGTCACTATTATAATAAATCCAGCATCTTGGATGATATCGGTTAAAAGCATAGAGAAAGCTTTCAGGCTGTATGAGAAAATAAGGAAAATGCTTAGGACCAAATTCCAGTTGATGTAAAAAATGTCTGTTGGGCTGCACAGGAAAATTACATACCAAATCTTCAGATATGCTTGCATCCTGCATGCATGATTCATAGTACTGCTTAGGGAATTCACTAGTAAATATTCAGGAAGTAAGAGAAAAAAATGTTACTTCATGTAAATTAAGAAATAAAATTCAGGAGAAAGTTACAGAATTTGCCAACTTTTACACAGGTCAGCCATATGCACTGAAATAATTCTTTCTGTTCAGAATCTCATGAAATTTAGCATAGCGCTATAATTGTATCTTCTGAAATGCTAATGAAAAAGATTAAAAAGAGGGTGGAGGGTGTAATTGGAAGTCTCATAGGTATTTGTGGGCTTGTACTGTATGATAGTGTAACTTCATACAGTCATATAAGTTGTCCCCTGCATCCAGTTTCCAGGATACACCACTGGAAGCTGGAGTTTTTATAGGTAATATGGGGCCTAACACAAACTGTTAGACAAGTTTGGGCAGCACTGTGCAATATCTTGGCAGGCAGCAGGGGCAGAAGGTGAGAATGCAAGAGAAAATACATGGAGCAATGGAAAATATGTGAAACAGTGGAAAGGAATAATAAAAAGGAATATTAGAGGTAGCAAAAATACAATAATTAAAATTGTTACAGCAGCATGTGATCCAGTGTATAATACTTCTTAGTTTTTTTCTCTTCGCTGTTTTAAAGAGACCTTTGTGTTAAAACTGTTTCTTTTTGTAAATAGATCTGAAAGGTGATCACACTAGCTTCATCAGTATTTCCCTAGAGTTTATGTACTTCAGTTGTAGTGTTGTTCAGAGTTAGTATACATCAGCTATACGTTCAGTAGCCATTTATTTCCAGTAGTGTTCTCAACAAAATAAAAAAGAATAAAGGAACTATTGTCAGATGCAGAATATAGTTTTTAGCTTTCCTCAAACATTTTGTTCTGTTTGTTTTGCTTCAGCATTCAGAGTCTCCTAATTCTTCTGCAAGACCTTTAATGGTCTGTTTTCCATATGTCAAGGTCTTGGTATTGTTTTTCTTTTTCGTTGACAGCAGACTTCTTCCTGTATCTCCAGAGTCTTCAAACCCAGAACAGTTACCCTGTACAGAGTTTAGTAGTAACATTTCTTTCACTTTTCCCATGTTACCAGAAGATACCCTTCCACTGTAAGGAAGGATTCTGCGAAGAGAATAATTCTGCACCTACCCCCAGGATTAGTTGATCCCAAGCTGTTGTTCTGTCGGGTTTCTCTTTCTCATTTCATTTGCTGAATTACCAGAAGTATAAATGGCTTTAATTCCCCCTCCCCCCCCCCTTTTTTTTATATACAATTTTTTTTTATTTATACCTGCTTTTATTTTTCAGTGACATTTCAAAAAAACAAATCTCAGGAAAAAAGACTACAGCATTTCATAGAATTTATCATAGGATTGTAAGGCTTGTAGTTTTTTAATGTTGCTTAGATAGTAACTAATGTTAAATAACTTATATTTGTGCTGTTACATTCAGCTGCTCAGATTTCCTTCAGTATTATTAAGAAGTTCCAGTTATTACTGAAACTGTAAAAAAAAAAATCTTCATAGTTTTATTTGTCCTGTCTGGAAATTTGCCTGCTTACTGTGCAGAAAGACTGATAGATTTGTTACTGATATTTAGTAACTGTGCTAAGCGCTAAGATGCATAGCATTTTTTTTTTTTTCAGTTTCTGAAATAGCAGTGCAATGCAACTAATACTAAAGCTGTAATATTCTGTTACATATTCTCTGGGTTTTTTTCACTTTAAATTTAACTTAATTTCAGTTACTGCGTTGTAGTGGCTATGAATTTACAAATGCAGAACCCTGTGATTTTCATCATGAATCTGAAAACAGGGAAGTATGTGAATCTAATATCATGAAGATTTGAAATAAAACATTGCTTGAAGTATTCACTGCTTGGAGAAGAAAAAAACCTTTTATCTCTTCTGGAGAATCTAAATTCAGTAATAAAGAGACAACAAGCATTTTCAGTTTCAACAGCAAAGCATATTCAGTCAAGAAATTTAATGCAGGAAACTAAAAGTATCAATGTATGTGCCAGTGAATCTTGTCCCATTTACGCAACTTTTGTAAATATGCACACTCATGGTCTTTTTGGAGTGATTTCTTATAGGATCAGATTACTTCCATGTACTGTTACTGTGTTACAGACCATTTTGCTCAGATAATTTGTGTAATTTCAGAATCTTGATGGCATAAAGATAGCTTTGTGCTTGCTGCCTTTACTTGGGGCAATGGTACCATTGTATCATTTCATTATCACTCTATGTCTGGGGCAAATTTTTAATGCTTCTTTTAAAATACATGGTTTAACACATAGAAGAATAGATTTGAATTCCCAAGTTCTGTGTGGTTCAGAAAAAATCACTTATATCCTAGGTATTTCTTCCCTTAGATAATTGCTGATACTGTGGAAAAAAACCCAAAACAAAACAAAAACAGAACAACAAACTCCATGCTTTAGCATTCTGCAGAGCTCCTCTCTCCTAATTTTTTAAGAAATGTTCTTTAACAGCCCTTGTGGATCATGAGACCAGTTTGAGACTGTCATGTGATAATTCTCAAAACAGCCCTATTTACCTTCCTGCCCCAAACATATTCCTGGTTGCCTTCCTTCCTGAAAGTCTCTAGTGCTTCACAGTTACACTTTGCTTTGTTTTCCCTTTTTTTGATTCACATGTGATTGCAGTTTGTCCATTACGGCCTTCCCACTGAGCCTGCAGGGAATTCAGAAGATCCTCTCTGGTGCTGTTCAGACAATAAAAGGTCAGCCATAGGACCCCTAATCCCTGTCCCCTATAGTCCCATGAGAACGTTGTGGGACTCATAATTTATATGGAAATTTTTTATTTCAGGAAAAGAAATTTTCCCTTCACAATCTTGCCTAATGCATTTGAGTTTTGTGCCTGCAAATTCTTGGGATATGTATTCCTGAATGGGTTGTCCAGACTCTTTTAGATGGGAGGGACTGGAGGTGAAATGGATTTGTTTTTCTCAGTGAGTAGAAGCAAGAAGGCAACCCATAGGAATCCTAGGAAATTTTAGTTAGTTACTTTCCTCTTTTTCACAACAAGTTTTGTATTCTGGTTGCATGAACTAGCTAAGTATGTTTTTGACAAAGGAGAAGAGAAGAAAACTTATTAATCCTAAATTGTATCAACTGTTAACTGAATGTTTACAACAAAAGAAATGTTGATATAATTAGATGATTTCTTCTGAAACCTTTGGGATCTCCCAGATCTGATCATCTGTCAGGTTACAGTTAGGAAAAAAAAAAGTGAATTTTGTGCTATTTCTCATGTAGTTAGTGGAAAGTCTGTTTCAGCCCTAATGAGATAAACTTACTGTCTTTGATTCTTTATTTAATCTATTCTTCACCTTTCCTAGTTGTTTTAGTTAGGTTTGTGTTTTTTTTTTTTTTTATTTCCTGCCCTTTGTCCAGCTAGGAAACTTACTTTATTTGCAAGCAAGTTTGGAGGGAGGGGTTGGGGGAGACCTTTCTCAACCACATAAGAATGCAAAAGGAATTCAAACGAAAATGCACCTAACAGTATATAATGCTAGCCTGAACTGGCACCTTTTTATGCTTGAAATTCTCAAGCAGCTCTTTTCAACCTATCTCTTTTTTGCCTTTTTTTCCCCCCAATTTCCTTAAAACATAAACCTTTTGCCAAACTTGTGACATCACTTCACATTCTTATTGTTGCAAAGACTAGATTTGACATGCTTATAAGAACATCCAAACTAGAAGAGAAAATACAACTTGTTCTCAGAAAATTATTTTTCTCTTCTGATAATCTTGCTGATTATCTAGCTTCGAACCAAAAAATAGTTCATTGGGAGCACTTCTCCTTTCGGGTTGCAGGGAGGTAGGGAAGAGTTCAGTTTCTTGAATGGGACTTTTTAGTGGTGCTTCTTAATAATGTTCATAATGTTATGTATAATGTAGGATAGCAAAACAGGTTGGTTTGGGTTTTTTCTCATTCTTATGGTATCTCCTATGTGAGAGTTCTTCAAAGTGAGTAGATGAGTTATGTGGGAGCACAAAACTACTGGTGGAATAAGCTTTAAAAGTATGCAAGGAGTTACATGGGGAAGTCCAAATTGATGTTGCTGCCTTCTAAGAATGTGTCCTTGCTTATTATGTGTGAAGAAGTTGTGGCAGTTCAAAAATTTTATCCACTTGCAGTTTTGTCTTCTGAAGTAGTGAAGAGCCTTTCTGTTTCTTTCTTTCTGACTATATTTGATATTTCTCCAAATGCATTGGTTCAGAACTATTCTAAAACTTTACTACACTAGTGACTGTATAATAATTCCAAATCACTTAATTTTGGGTTTCCATTAAAACAGAAAATTACATGCAGCTCTGGTTGTTGTTGACCTTTGGACATCTGCCTTTTTTTGAGGGAAGATATGTAATTGTGACAGATCAGAATGAAGGAAATCCCCTGTGCGTGCTGTTTCTTACTGTTCTCTGTAGTGAAATCACTTAAAATCATACTAGAAGGAATAGATCACTTAGTTCATTATTTTAACTTAAATTCAACTGTTAATGATATTGAAAATTGAAGTTTAGATATAATTATCTCAGAGCAGTATATAAGCATTCTGCCAGTGTTTAAACTACATGACTAAAGATTTGAGTTTGTAGAAATAACTCTTGTCCAGAAGCTTGTGGTCAAAATGTGTTAAAAAAATTTGATATGGGAGATACGTGAAAAACCTCGAGTTTGGTATTCTTCTAAGATGATGCCGTCCATGCAACCATGATTTTTTTTAAGTGGTTTTAATTTCCAGCAACCATATTGCAGCTCTAAGAAAAAGATAACTGATGTGTAATTTGAATGAATTTACTTTGGTTTGAAATAGTGTTCAGCATTTGCAGTTCCAATAAGCTGGAGCCTGAATTTACATCTGATCCTCATAGAATCATAGAATAGTTAGGGTTGGAAAGGACCTTAAGCTCATCTAGCTCCAATCCCCCTGCCATGGGCAGGGACACCTCACATTAAACCATGTCACCCAAGGCTCTGTCCAGCCTGGCCTTGAACACTGC